>PVKS010049145.1:0-12108 GCA_004027875.1 Aplodontia rufa | reverse complement strand
TTTACCCCCAAGAGTTCCCCCAATTACCCACCCTTATCCATACCCTCCTCTTTCCAAAACATCTCTAAAAATGTATTAGGTTGTATGACATTACATCTTATCTGGATTTAAAACATGATACTGGACATCTTTTCTCAATGGCCAGGGTCTAGTTCCAGCCTCCACAGATGAGTGGAGACATTCGACCCTTGGTTCTCTGGGTTATGCTGATTTCACTCAGTATAATTTCTTCCATAGCCATCCATTTACCTTCAAAGGCTGCAATATCATTGTTTCTAATTGCTGAATAAAATTCCATGGTATATATGTACCACAGCTTTCGGATCCATTCAATATCTATGTTCATAGCGGCTCAATTTATAATAGCTAAATTATGGAAACAAACCAGATGCCCCTCACTGGATAAATAGATCCAAAAACTGCGACATGTGCATATTTGTATCTGATTCCTTTCAATCACAATGTGTGTGTGATTTATATCTCCATGTGTTGTTTGTAGGGGTTGTTTATGCTCATTCATATTTAGTGTTACATTATGTGGTTATTTTACAATATATGTATGTTTTACAGATTTAAGTATTTTCAGGTTTTTACTTATTTTTAATATTTTTAATTTTTTGGTGTCAGGGATTGAATGAACTCAGGGGCTCTTAACCCAGCCTTTTTTATTTTTTATTTTGGTATAGGATCTCGCTAAGTTGCTTAGGGCCTTACTATGTTGCTGAGGCTGGCTTTGATCTTGAAATCCTCTTGCCTCAGCCTCCTGAAATGCTGGGATTATAGGCATGTGTCACCATGACCAGCTATTTTCTCGTTTTTGCCTTAGTATGAATAATGGTGCTATGAACATTATTGTACATATCTCTTGGGTGAACAGCTTGAATAATTATCATTTTCCTTGGTCATTGCTATGATTTGGATTTGATTTGTCCCCAAAGAGTTCATGTGTTGGAGGATTGTCCCTAATGTGGCATTGCTAAGAAGTTGTGGGACTTTTGAGTGGTGTAGTATAGTAAGTGCCTTTGGGAAGGATTAAGGAAGCTCTTGTGGGACCTGACACCTGAGATCTCAAAAGAGTGAGTTGTTGTAAGAGTGAGCCTTGACCTCTGAATTGCTCTCTGAGATTCTGTTTTAAGGTATTATTTCTCTCTTCTACCTACATTTTGTTTTTTTGACATTATCAATTGTTAGGGCCTCAATGGACCATTCTTGGTGATCAGTCTCTCTACCCTGTCATAACTTTGAACCTGAGAACTGTAAGCTAAATAAAATGCTTCTGTTTATCAAATTAGCCTGCCTCATATATTTATTTCATTTTAGTTACAAAACAGACTAATATAGGTATATAACAAAGAGTGGCATTTCTGAGTCATCCGGTATGTTCAGGTCAGTAGATATTGTCAAACAGCTATTGAAGTTGTTCTAATTTATTTTCAGCATTATGCAAGAGACCCACTTGTTACACATCCTTCCCAATACTTTGAATTTTCCATCTTTTAAAAACTTATCATTGTTCTGGTGGTTGTATGATGGTATCTCCTTGTTGTTTTATTTGCAATTCCTCTAATTCAATTTATATTTCATGTAATTTTATCTGAAGTTTTGGGTGTTTTAATCTAAAGTAGGTTTCTCAGCTTTAAAAAAACCTTACTGATTTCCTGTTTTAGTCAAATTTTCCCTGCTGAAAAAAAAACACTTGACAAGAACAATTACAGGAGGAAGAGTTTATTTGGGGACTCATGGTTTCAAAAGTCTCAGTCCATAGAAGGCTAGCTCTATTCCTTAAAGCTCAAAGTGAGGCAGAACATTATGGTGGAAGTGTGTGGTAAAGGAAGGTGTCTCAGGGCATGAAAATCAGGAAGGAGAGAGAGAGAGCACTCCAATCTCTGGGGACAAAATATATATCCCAAAGGCATGCCCCCAGTGAACCACCTCTCCAGTCACACCTTATCTGCCAAGAGTTATCACCCAGTTAATCTCTATTAGGAGACTAATGCACTGATTAGGTTAAGGCTTTCATAACCCAATCATTTTACCTCTAAACTCTCTTGTATTGTCTCACACATGAACTTCTGTGAGGGCGCCTCATTTTTAAACCATAACATTTCCTTAAGACATTAGCTGTTTTGTGTTGTGGAGATTTTTATTCTGGGTTTTGCTAATTTTATCATTATTGTGTTGTTTATTATGTTTTCTGGGCCCTCCTATTCCTTTATTTTAATTTTAATTTATTTTTATTTAATAATTATGTTTTTATTTTTATTGATCCTCTTAAGTTATACATAACCTTATAATACATATTGACATAATCATAAAAACATGGAATATAATTTGCTTGATTCAGTCCCCAGCACTTCCACCCCCCTTGTGTTCCTCTCTTTCTACTTTTTTAATTCTTCTGTAATTTATTTATATTTTTAAAATTAGTGTCTTGTGGATATAGTTGATATTGAGATTCACTTTGTTATTTTCATATATATTCATACAATAGTTCTGTTAGATTCATTCCACTCTTCTTCCCTTTTCCCATCCCTCCTTCCTTTTCCTCCATTCCCTTCATCTACTCTACTGAACTTTCCTCTATTTCAGTGAAATTCACTCTCCTTTTTATCCTTTCTTTCTCTCTTACCCCCTCCATGCCTATTTTGGATTACCTTCCACATGTCAGAGAAATCATTTGAACTTTGACTTTTGGGGACCGGTTTTTCTCACTTAGCATGGTGGTCTCCAGTTCCATCCATTTAGTGGCAAATGCCATAATTTCATTCTTCTTTATGGATTCATGAAATATTTCATTGAGTGTGTATTTCAGTGCAGTCCTTCTTTTAGTTTCTGTTTGTCATGGAAGATCTTTATTTCATCTTTAATTCTGAAGATTAATTTTGTTGAGTATAGCTAGTATTCTTAGTTACCATCCATTTTCTTTCAGAGATTGGTATATATTATTCTAGCCCCTGCTGGCTTTTAGGGTTTGGGTTGAGAACTAAGTTGAAATCTGGTTTGGTTTACCTCTAAATCTGACCAGCCATTATTCTCTTGCAAATTTTAAAATTCTATCCTTATTCTGTATGTTCAGCATGATCGTTATAATGAATCTTGGAGTGAAACTATTATGATTTCTATATTTGGAGTCCTATATGCCTCTTAAATTTGAATATAAATCTCATTCCTAAGGTTTGGGACTTTTTTATATAACTTCATTGAAAATATTACACATCCTTTAGCTTGTACTTCAGGGCCTTTATTCCAATAATTCTAAAATTTGGCCTCTTGTTATTACACATTTTTTGAATATTCTGATCATGGTCTCATTACATTCTTTCCTTGTGGTCAAATTTATTTTCTTTTTTTTTTAAGAGAGAGGGACAGTGAGAGAGACAGAGAAAGAGAGAAACAACTTTATTTAGTTTTTCACATGACCTTTGTTGCTCCAACACTTAGTTGTGTACGTGGTGCTGGGGTTTGAACCTGGGTCCTCGTGCTTGCCAGGCAAGCGCTGAAACCACTGAGCCACTGCTCCAGCCCCTCAAATTTATTTTCGACATTATAAAGTTTGTCTTTGAGGCTCAAAAATATATCTTCAAAGTGATCTAATCTATTGATGAGGCTTTTCATTAAATTTTAAATTTGGTTTATTGAGTTTTTCATTCCCAGGATTTCCATTTTGTTCATTTTCAGAATCTTTATCTCTTTATTGAAGCGATCTTTCACCTCCTGTATTTCCTCTCTAATTTAACTCTTTATGTCTTCTTTTAGCTCATAGAACAATTTAACTATGAACTTCTTAAATTCTTTCTCTGACATTTCCTCCACTGTGGTGTCAATTGTGTCAGTTGTTGAAGCATAATGGGCTGTTTGGGGTGGTTTGTTCCCTTATTTTATCATATTGTTTGTCTACCCATCTCGTGAGAGAGTTATCACTTCTTTTAGGTAAGGGACTACTTTGTGAGCTTCTTTTTCTGAAGAACCCTGGGTTGGGCAAATATCCAGATATGGATAATTTAACTCAGTGTGTGACCTCTGCTGATCCCACTGTCAGAACTACTTTGAGAGAGGTCACTGAACACTATTTAGAACCATCACTTCAGAGCCAAGCCTCATACTGTTCAATCTTATGAAAAACAAAATGCCTGTTGATATTATTCTCCACAGTTCCTCAATTCCTGGTATAAACTTGTAGTAAGTTCTGGAATAAGCAGAAAGCTTACTTATTAAATTTGGTAAAATTGCTATAACATTGAATGAGGTGTAAAGGGGGGAATAAGAAAGATTGGGCAAAAAAGAAGGAAAAAGACAGAAAAGAGAAAAGAATAATACACACCACAACATAAAGGAGAAAAGGGTGGTAGATATCTAAGGTAGTAGCAATAATGTAAATCGATGCATAGTGGGGTGAGAGAACCAAGTATAAACTAGAGCTATAAAAATAAAGATAGAAAAATTGATTCCAATTAATGCTTTTATACATTAGAAGAAATGCATTCAAAGGGGTTGAAGGTATAATGTTGTATATTAGAGTAACAATAATCAATCAAGTTAAAGAATGGCATTTATGATCAAAGTTGACGTTAGAGTTATTTATAGTAAACTATGCCAAGGTGAAGAAAATTCTTGTTAAATATTGGTTTGGATTTCATTGGAGTTTGGTCATTTAGGGATTGTCCATCATTATTCGGCTTTGGATCCTTCCAGAGTTGCTGGGGTAGAGGAGCCACTTCCCTAAGTCACTATGAATCTCCCATCAGCCAGTTCTGGTTTGTCAGCTCAGTAGCCTGTAGCTGACTGTTTGGAGGATGTGTCTTGGTTGTATTCATCTCAAGATTTTTGTGTTTTCTGAAATCATCTCTATCTGAATTTCATTAAAGTTTTCAATTGGTGATATCCTAAATCTTTTTTCTTCTACAATATTTAGCTGAAATTGTTCTGTAAAGGAAACTTCCCCTCATGAACTATTAGCTTATACTCAGATATGATATACACAGACACTGCTGGATGAACGTGTAATTCTTTTACATTATTTTCAATGTCAAAATATTGAGTTTTTTCCCTAGGAGTCCCCAAAAGTGAGTTTTTTTTTGTTTCTTTGGTTGTTGTTAGAGTGTCATCATTGACTAATAGATGTGTGTGCATATATATATATATATATATATATGCACACACACACACATATATATGATGCATTTTAATTTGTTATAGCCATTAATCTTTTTATATTTTATGCTTAGCTAGTAGAAATTCTTGCAGTTTGACTTCTGAATTTTCTTGTGTTTTCATATTTGTTTGTTTGTTTGTTTGTTCTACTGGTGATTTAACCCAGGGGTGCTTAACCTCTGAGAAACTTCACCAGCCCTTTTTTATTTATTTATTTTTATTTTTGAGAGAGGGCCTTGTTTAGATGCTGATGCTGGATTTGAACTTGCAATCCTCCTGCCAAAGCCTCCCAAGCCACTGTGATTAAAGGCATGTGCCTCCATGCTCAGTAACTTCTGAGATTTTGACATGCTTCTTGGTATAATGGTTTGCTCTAGACTCATTTGGTCAAATTTTTTTCTTTCCACATTTTTTATTGGTGCATTATAGTTCAAATTTTGAATCTATTCCTAGAATTTGCCATTTCTCCAAGGGAACCTTATTTCTGTTAGTGGCAAGTAATTTTAGAGTGTTTGTCCTTGATTCTACTCATGTGATGAATTCCATTTATTGATTTATGTATATTGAACCAACCTTGCATCCCTGGGAAGAAGCCCACTTGATCATGGTGTACAATCTTCTTAATGTGTTTTTGGATGAGGTTTGCTAATATTTTATTAAAGATTTTTGCATCAGTGTTCATCAGGGGACATTGTGCTGAAGTTTTCTTTCCTTTATGTGTCTTTATGTGGTTTTGGTATCAGGGTGATACTGGCTACATAGAAAGAATTTGGTAGTGTTCTTTGTCTTTTTAATTCATAGAATAATTTGAGAAGAATTCTTCCAGTTTATAAAATAAAATGCAATATGTATATTAGTTTTCTTCCCCATTCATAGCTGAATGGTGGCATGCTTTATACTAATGTTGTCCAATAGAAATTTCTGGGGAAATGAAAATATTATATATTTGCAATGTCCAACATGGTAGCCACTTGCTATATGTGACTATTGAGCTTGTGAAACGTGGTAAATGCTATTGATGAACTGAGTTCATAATTTTATTTATATTTTATTTTTTATATTTAAATTAGCATGCATGATTAATGGCTATTATGTTGAATAACACCAGTCTTTTACATTTTTCTGAATCTCTCATTTTTTTTTAGTTGAAACATATCCTAGAAATCACTCCATATCAGGACAGAGAGGGAATTCTCTTTGCTTCCTGTACCTACATAGTGCTGTATCTTGTAAAAATACCTCAGATGACTTAACCAGCCATCTGTTGGTGTATATCTGCCATGTTTCTAGTTTCCTACTGTACTAAATTATTCTGGTAGCATTGGCATTATAGATATGACTTTGACTTTGTGGAATAGTTTCTTAGAGAGAGATCACTAGTTCCAAGAGTAAATAACTATACAATTTTATAGATAACATCAAATCCCCTTTACAAATGTTATACAATTTTGACATTACCTGTAATACTATCTGGTCCAAAACCATATTAGGAACCCTTCTAACATTTGCATTTCAGACCTGCTGTTACAAACTTTCAAACAATACATAATCATGCCTATTTCCTCTAAGTGGAATTGAGGAGAGGTAAAGATAACGTGAAAAATGGAGAATATTATGCTAAGTAAAATTAGCCAAATTCGGAGGTCAAATTTTTCTCTCCTATGCGGAAACTAGTGTAAAATAATGGAAAGTGGGAGGGAAGGATATGGTTACATAAAGAACCATCCAAATACAAATTAATAGATGAGCTAAAGAAAGTCTAGTAGAGAAAAGAGAAGGGGAGAGAGGAAGAAGAATGGGAGGGAAAGGGGAAGGGAAGAGGGGGATAAAAAGTATATTTGGGGGCTGGAGTGGTGGCTCAGTGTTAGAGTGCTTGCCTGGCATGTGTGAGGACCCAGGTTCAATTCCCAGCACCACATACACAACTAAGTGGAGAAAAAACAAACCAGATGAAAAACATAATGAAAATTAACTCTTTAATTCTCTCTCACATTCACTCTCTGTTTAAAAATAATCTATTTTGCACCTCTAAAATACTAAATAGTTTCCACACAATAAAAAAACTTGAGAAGTAAAAAAAAATAATCAAAGGGAAATCAGTAGAAGAAAGGGACCACGGGGGTAGGAAGAGGTGAGGGAAGAGAGAAGTGCTGGGGAGAGATATTGGCCAAATTCTATTGTTATATTGAGTGCATGTATGACTGTGTAACAACAATTGCCATCATTATGTACAACTATAATGCACCAATAAAAATATGGAAAAATAATCTTACTTCTTGGATCATGAAAATTAAATGAGATAATATACACAGTGAATTAAGCAGACTGGCATATAGTATATCTTAAATGAACGACTGGACATGTGTATAAATATGTATATAAAATGATTGTTATTACATCACTGTTTATATATTAAAAATCTATGAAAACCATTTCACTAAAACAAGAGAATTAGATGTTCAGACTGGGGTCCTAGTCCTGTACTTGTCTTTTGAGAACACGTTCTTTATTTCTTTTTGTTTCCTGTGGATTTGGATCCAGTCCCACCAGTGAAAGGAACCAAGACTAAAACCAAAATAGGGTTGACTTTATCTTTCCTTCTGTGAGTTATAGAGAGGTACCTGTTAGCATTATCCTAGTAGCATCATGCAAGATGATGGAGGTCAGATTACAAGATGCCTCAGTTTCCTAAGGTAGCAGCCTCTCTTTACTCATCCGTATCACTATTTTTGTATAAATTCTTGGTGAAGCTTGGCTAAATGAGCCTGGAATAGGGTTTATTTGAATCATTCATTATGCATGGCCCTAACAACTATTTTGCTTCCTGTCTTCATTTTCTTTTATGTAGGTCTAGAAATCAAAAGAGTGACATTACAGGCTGCAGATTTGGAATCAGAATGACAGTGGCTGGCACATGGAAAAGTCAGAATCAACATTTCAGGAATAAACAGAAAATGAAACTACATACATGTCCTCAGTCTTTATATTAATATATGAATTTTTAAAAGCACTGAGCCACTTGGTGCTTATTGTTTCATAATCTGCTTTAAGGAAAAAATTGTTTCTGTTTATAAAAGTATGCCTTTGCATTTATTGAGAAAATTGCCTATTGAAAAATGGAGTTAGATGCCACCTGGTGAACAGAGTCAGAATTGCTGTTGTGAAAGAGATTTAGAGCACTTGGCAAGGGCAAGCAGTCTGGGGGTAGTAACAGAAGTACGTATATTCCATTGTATAGGCCAGTGCTTTATGGAAATTTACACGACCTGGTGGAAATCCTGCTATATTTGCACTATCCTCGAATCTTCAAATCCTAGGGGCGGGAAGTCCAGTCGCTATGTAAACTGAACACAATGCTGCATCATTTATTTTGTTCTCAAATTTTTTGATAAATTTTACATAATGAAAACATTAATGTGAACACTGAATTATTACCAAATAATTTTTGCAGTACCAGGGATCGAACCCAGGGGCTAGCACATACTAGGCAAACATTCTACCAATGAGCTTCTACCCCAGCCCTTTTTTATTTTTTATTTTAAGACAGGATCTTACTAAGTTGCCAAAGTTGCCCTCAAACTTGTGATCCTCCTGGCTCAGCCTCCACAGTAACTGAGATTGCAGGCATGCATCACCATGTCTGGCTCAAAACAATTCTTTTTAATATACTATTTTAACACCACAATAAGGAACATGATTCTGAATCAATAAATATGTTCTCTTATACATTTTTGACATTTATTTCATATATTTTTCCTGTTTTATAAATCTTTATAACTATTTGATAGTATCAATTTTTTTGTTGTTTAACAAGTATCAATATAGAAACATATTTAGAAGCTGAAATTATTTGTCTCTCCTTTGCTCCCCTTCTATAATATAAGATTACTTCTGCTAACTTATTTTTGTCTGTTTACTAGGGTTTTTGTATGCAATATACTAAATTATGTTTAATCACACAAGAATAACATCTACTATGATGATTATTTTAATGTGTCAACTGTACTAGCCATGAAGCGCCCAGCTTTTGAGTTCAGTATTATTTTCAGTGTGTCTGTAAAGGTGTTAGTGGATGATATTAACATTTGATTCTTTCAACTAAGTAAAGCCAATTGCCCTCCTCAATATTCAGGGGTCTCATCCAATCATTTTAAGGCTAAATTAGAACAAAAAGAGTGAATGTTCTGTGAATGAGAGGTAACTCCTCCTGTCTGACTTCCTTTATGCTGAAATGTAGGGATTTTTTTTCTTGCCTTTACACAAGTACTGAAGCATCAGCACTTCCTGGATCTTTAGTTGACTGGCCTTTGGATTGGAACTGGTTCTCACTCCTTTTTTTTTTTTTTAAGAGAGAGGGACAGTGAGAGAGACAGAGAAAGAGAGAAACAACTTTATTTAGTTTTTCACATGGCCTTTGTTGCTCCAACACTCAGTTGTGTACGTGGTGCTGGGGTTTGAACCCGGGTCCTCGAGGCAGGCAAGCACCGAAACCGCTGAGCCACCGCTCCAGCCCCAGGAACACAGTTTTCACTGATGACTTTTCTGAATTTGCTGTGTGATTTCTGGAATTAGCACTTTATATCTGATTAGATTTAAAGATGCTAGGAACTCTGTTTCCAATAGTAAAGACATAGTACTTACAGGACATAGAATGATTTGGCAATAGAAATACATAAACTATCACCATTAGATAATCCTAATCACTTAAGTCATATGAATTATCATTCTGGATGATTGTATACAATAATGTTGAATATTTTGTTCAAACTGAGGAAAACGAGATTGGTGCAATGTCATTGGATAAAATGAAGAAAAAAACGGATTTAATTGCGGATTTGAATTCCCAGCTGAAGTGCAATGTACATTTTCCTGAAAGCTTCTATAGATGCCCTGAAGGAATCCCTTATCTCCTTTGGCTATAAGTCTTACATCTCTGAAAATCAAACAAAGAATATCATCCTGAGACTGGCTGAATTCCAACAAAACTTGAATTTACAGGCTTGCAGGAAATTGATTGCTAAAGTGATTTTCCCATTGAGAAAGAATGGCACATAAGTCGCCCCCCTTACCGACAGCTTGTTTTCAGTAATTTTAGTTAAATGTGGTCAAACGTTATCTGAAAATATGAAATGAAAATTCAAGAAGTAAGGAATTCATAAGTTTTAAATTGCACAACATTCTGAGTAGCAAAAGGACATCTCATACCATCCCACTTTGTCCTCTCCAGGATCGTCCCCTTGTCCATTGTAACTACACTATATGTACTACCTGCCTATCAATCACTTAGTAGTTGTCCAAGTTATCAGATTAACTATTGACATATTGAAGTGCTTTATTATGGCTCTAAAGTACAAGAGTAGTAATGCAAAATGTATATCAGGACATAAAGTATGGAAGGAAATATTAACTCTGGTTCTTTGAGACAACACTGCAGGACATACAGTAAAAACATGTACGAATAGGGGTCAGTATGCTCTGTTTTCGGGCATCCACTGGGGTCTTGGAACATATCCCCTTTTTTCCTGCAGTGTTTGGGTTTGATCCTGGGGCTTTGCACATGCTAGGCAAGTGTTCTACCACCAAGCCACTTCCATAGCCTTTGGAAAATATCTTTTGGGACTACTGTATCCTAAAAGTCTGTATTAGGTATGTGTGGAAAGACCCTGATGAAAGTGGGGACATTAAGCCCAAAAATTCTGAGTCTTCTTTGCCAGAGATGGAGCCCTCTCCATCTCCATTGGAAGTGGCTTCTCCATTCCCACTGAAACTGCCTTCTGTATCCCTATCTGAGGGGATTTACCTTGTATTGCCTGAGGGAACTGTAATGGCTTCTCCCTAAGAAGTTGCTGTGCGAAACAATGGTGAGTTTTCTTAGAAGCCACCCCCACCTCTTCTGTTTGTCTCTAGATCTATAACTAGACTCAAGTCCCAGGAGATATAGCTAAGGTGAGGTGCAAAGTGTGACCCATGAAATAATGCACTACATTCCAAAAGAACTACTAGAGTTCTCTAAGTTTTGCAGATAGGAATCAGAGAACATGTGTTGGGATAGATATTCAAGTTATGATATAATAGTTCAAGGAACATAAAATTGGAACAGCCTGAATTTATTGGTATGGACTCACTAAGCAGAGATCTTGTATTTAATGGTACTGCTTATGAAGTTAGAATGGAATGTAAGTTTGATTGGGTGAAATGTGGACCAAAATTTGGCCCACAGTGAGCTAAGTAGAAATGCCAGACCTGATTTAGTTTAATGTAATAGAAGGGATTCAAAGGCTATGGAGATTAGAATGTTAGAGTAGATTTGTCAGTTAAGACCTCTTCACCTACTCCTTTAGGGTTCATAAGACATACCTTTCACCATGACCTTGAGAAGCAAATTTGTGAAGGAGCCCCAAAATCCTTGAGAAGCACTATGATCCACTCCTCTGTAGGAAAGACCTTTCAGTACTGAATTGCAAAACCTAAAGACAGTGGGGAGTGATTGGATCCTAGGTGACAAGGGACAAGTGGTGGCACTCAACCCTCAAAGGCAAAGAGGGCATGGTTACCATATAAGCAGCAGCATTAAAGCAGTAATCAGAATATTTTGGCTTGCTCAGAAATATGGTATTGGTTATTTGATCTTAGTGTTTCTAGATGTGAAATAAATAGGAAGTCTACTAAAATTTAACTTGATCTATATGACCAGAAAAGTTCTGGGTCTGCTTAATAATAATCTAACCTGAATCATAAAAAGAGTCATGTTCCCAAGTCAATTCCTAGGTCAATCCAACTTCCAGATCCACATTTCTGCCAAAATTTATACTGTCATTTTTTTCTCCCTGTATTCCCAAAATATCTTATGACCTTTTATTAGATTAACTCGGGGAAATGAAATAATCAAACCCTTTAGGGACTATTGGACACTGGCTCTGAACTAGTGTTGGTTCCAGGGGACCCAAAATGTCACAG
>PVKS010049144.1:0-12104 GCA_004027875.1 Aplodontia rufa | reverse complement strand
AAAATCAGCTTAACCCAGAGATCTCAGGGTCGATTGTCTCCACTCATAGGTGGAGGTGGGGACTAGACCCTGGACAGTGAGAAAGCTGGTCTAGTAACATGAGTTAAATCCAGATAAGATGTAATGCTTTACAATCTAATACTTTTTTTTAGAATTATAAAGGGAAAGGGAAGGGAGGGATAAGGGAGGGTAATTGGGGGGGCACTCCTGGAGATAATTGTAATATCCAGAATATTTACACATTTTATACACATTTTATATTATTTTGTTAAAATCGTGTAAGGTTGTTCAAAAAATAATAAAAAAAAAACAAAAAAAAATAGTTAACATTTTTTCGTATTAAAATAGAATCAGATATGCTCATCTAGGAAGTATAGAGGATACCAAATAGGCCTAATCAAATGAGAAGCTCACCAAGGCACATCATATTCAAAATGTACAACAGGGAAATCAAGGAAAGAATATTAAAAGCTGCAAGGGAGACATGCCAAATCACATTCAGAGGCAAATCAATAAGGATCACCACTGACTTTTCAGCTCAGATTTTAGAAGCAAGAAGATATGCATTCCAAAGTGAAATAATTAAAGTCAAAAATCAATGAGTGGATTTCCATTAAATTGAAAAGCTTTTGCTCAGCTAAGGAATTGGTTAAAATTGTCAAGAGACAACCTACAGAATGGGAAATAATCATGGCCTCTGATTCCTCCAACTGTGGCCTACTATCCAAAATTTATGAAGAACTAAAAGACTTAATACCAAAAACACAAACAATCCAACCAATAAATGGGCCAGAGAGCTAAATAGAAGCTTCTCAGCAGAGGAAATCAAGCAAGCCAAAGAATATATGAAAAAATGTTCTAAATCACTACTAATCAGGGAAATGCAAATCAAAACTACACTAAGATTTCACCTCACTGAAGTCAGATTGGCAAAGATGAAGAATATAAACAATAACAGATACTGAAGGGGTTGTGGGGAGATCAGAACACTAGCATACTGTTGGTGGAACTACAGACTGGTACAGCCACTCTGAAAAGCAGTACAGAGACTCCTCAAAAAATGAAGGATGGATCCACCGTATGATCCAACTATCCCTTTTCTGAGTATTTTCCTAGAGGAGTTAGAATCAGCACATTACAGCAACACAGAAAAATCTATATTCATAGCAGTTTAATTTACAACAACTAAATTATGGAAGCAATCCAGATGCCCCTCATCGGATGAATGGATCCAAAAAACTGTTATATATACATGAAAGAAATGGAATTCTACCCAGCAATTAGAAACAACAATATTGTGGCCTTTGAAGGTAAATAGATGGCAATTGAAGAAATCATGCTGAGCAAAGTTAGCCAAACCCAGAGACTCAAGGGTCAAATTTTTCCCTTATTTGTGGAAGCTAGAGAAAAACCCAGGCTTGGGTGAAAGGTCAAATTCATGTATTAGACCCAGCAAAGACATAGTAACACATAATCTAGGGGAACCACAGATATATGGGGGGAGGGTGGGGAGGGAATAGATGGAGGAAAGGGGAAAGGGAGGGAGAATAGAGAGGGATCTAGGGAGACAACCAACAATGTAGCATACTCTTTATCCCTCTGAGAATACAAATAATATTTATACAATCATTTAGTTCTGGAAAATTACAATCTTAACATTCATATCGCTTGTAAGGGCAAAATATAGAAGAATCAAGAGACTGGGATGTGGGAGATGTGGGGGTAATTCTGGTTTAAGAACAAATGCATATCATAATGTTACTTTATATGCATTTATGATTATACTATAACTCAACTCCTTACTAAAAAATTAAAAAAATAAAAAATTAAATAAAAAATAAAGGTTTTCCCTATATTATTCTAGGAGTTTTATGGGTTCATCTCTTAAGTTTAGGTCTTTAATCAACTTTGGGTTGATTGTTGTGTATGGCGTGAGACGAGTCCAATTTCTCTTTTGCATGTGGACAGATTTCCCAGCACCATTTACTGAAGAGAGTATTAATTTCCCACTGTGTCTTCTTAGTGTTCTTGTCAAAAACTAGTTCCTCATATATGCTTGAGTTCATTTCTGAGCTTTATATTCTGCTTCATTACTCTGTGTCTGTTTTATGACTGTATGAACATGTTTTGGTTACTATAGCTTTGTAATATAATTTTAAAACAGGTAGTGTGATGCTTCCTACTTTGTTCTTTCTCAGGATTGCTTTGGCTACATAGGGTCTTTTGTGGTACCATACAAATTTTAGAGTTTTTTCTATTTCTGGGGAAAATGCTATTGGAATTCTGATAGGAATTTTGCTGAATCTGTATTTCACTTTGAATAGGATGAATGTTTTAACAGTAGTACTTCTTCCAATATCTGTCAACTTTTCATTTATTTGTGCCTTTAATTTCCTTTATCCATGTTTTATATTTATTCTTAGTTATTTTATTGTATTTGATGCTATTATAAATGTGGATTAAGCAATTCAGATTCTAGTCTCATGGTACCTAAGGAAAAAAAATGAGTAGGGTGACTTAACTATGTTAAAAGTTACCTCAGACAATCAATTCCACTTTTTCTCTGTCTTTATTTTCTTCCTTGACACAGAGAGGGAGAGAGTAGGGAGAAGTGGGTGGGGTTGGAAGATTGGCAGGGAGAGCAAAGACAAACATTGTTTAGTGGTCTTCTCAACAATGGAAAGTGGACCAGAAAAAAAAGCAGTGGCCTGTCCCCAGTGTCTCTCAGTAGCACTAGGATGCATCACTCTATAGCCTATGAACTTATGTTAATAATGGGCCTGAGTTTCCTAATAGTGAAGGCAACTAAAGTGAACATAAGGGGAAGTCATACAACTACTTATACCTGCTACATTTTTTAAAGAGAAAATTGAATTATTTTTCATGTTTTTTTTCCCCTCTACTGTGTTTGTGTTTCTGGGGATCAAACGTAGATCCTTGTGGATGTCAAGCAGGTATTCTACCACTGAGACACCACTCCAGTCCATCTCTAGCACTTCTAAAAATAGGATGAAAGCCCCGAGCAATTGCTTGCTTTACTAAGAATGTATTTGGAAGCTAGAGATTGACTAGAAGTTCTATAAGAAAGGATCTAGGTTTATTTTTCTTTAAAAAAATTCTAATTCATTGTGGACTAATGCTTTTGTAAGATTCAGTATAAATGACTCACTAAAATAGTAATGACACAACACTTCAAATACAAATATATCTTTTATTAGCTCCAACAGAAATAAAATGCAAGTTTACAAATATTTCTAAACTAATCTCTGTGCAGACTTGTAGGAGTAGTGTTGGTCTGTGGTAGTGCTGGTCTGTAGACCCTATGGTGTGTACAGCTGGGCCACATAATGTTAAAATATTTCTCAGACATTTGGAACAAACCTCATGTCTATTTACTCCTTCTCCATTGGTTGTTGCTTTATATTTGTGTTAAAATATATCTTCTATCTTCGCTAGGGAGATTTGAAATGTTCATAAATTTGTAAAACAGTTTTAAGGCCAGATCCACTTACCCTTCTGACATGTTTAGATATTCTTCAAAGTTTGCATTATGGCTTGAAAGAGAGGATTTATTGCTCAATAAAGAAAGAATACATGCTACCAGGCATAGTGCTTGCTTTTGTGTTCAGTTTGAATGTGTTAGATTTTTGGCAGATGAACCTTTGATAAATTAGTCCTTTTAAAGCTATTTTTTTCCTGATGCTCATTCAAAGTTTTAAAAAATGTTTTAACTACAACCAGTAGTGGTACATGTAGGTGAAGTAGAGAACATGAGGTCTGCTTCCACTAAATGGTTAAGCCTATCTATGGTGTTGAGCTGGAAACTGAGCCTATCTCCAGGCATTCAATGGGAGGGCTTTTCATACATGGTAACAATGGACACTGAATATAAGAAAATGTTCCATCCTTATCCAAAGCTGTTCATTAATTAGATGGAGGAGCTTCACAAGGTTTTGCTGAACATGGCAGGTGAGTCTCTGCACCTAATAGGACACCCTGACTTTTGTGTCTTTAAATCACATGCTGAGAAGGTCAAACATTATCATGCAAAAGAGGTGGAATATCACAAATCACTTCTGAATTTTTTTTCTTGTTCATTATTCAGAAACAGTGTGAATATCTACATACACATACACACACGTATATATTCATAATACATACATACATAGGCTTGTGGTTAGCACTCCAGCTAATTTTGAATGCTATCATCTTGTAAACATCAGCAATTTACACCTTTTCAGGAAATTGAGAAGTAAAGATATACTTAAAGGTCTGATGCTCTGATGAACATAACTAAATCCCTTAGTGGCCTTGAAGACAGTTCAAGATTTCCCCATTCCTCGGAGTAATCATTAAAAACAACACTTCTCGTTGTGCAGCACAACAGAATTAAAGGATGGAGCAAGGACTGGCTCTCTTTTATTCTATGACCCACTCCAGCTATTCATTGAGCAAATTCTGATAACTTGTTCATTATTCAATCACTAAAACTTGAATTGAGAATTAAGGGCATGAATGATTGGTCAAGCTTTTCCATTATAATTGTCCCATATCTGAAACTTGGTTAAAGCGTTTACCTGAAGGGAACATTTTTTTTTTGTGTTTTAGGTCATATTATTGCTTAAATCTTTCCAAATGAAGTTTTAGAAAAATCATCCTAGTTTATTGTTTTCTCCCCCTTCTTTATAAAGGAGTGGTCTGCCTAGTGTCTGCTTACACAACTACCAAGAATTCATCAGAACAGTATTAGTTTGTACTGCTTCTCAAGTAATTTTATATGCAAATTAAGGACGTCTAACTTATGCCATCAGAACACAAGTTAAATTCTTGTCCATTTAAAAACTTCTTTTGCTAATGGACATAACAATAAATAGAAAATATCAACATAGAATATTTCTTTAAAGTGTTGAGGGGAAAACTATTAGGTTTTCTTTAAAGTATTGAGGGGAAACTATTAGGTTGAACACATAACATCACCATTTTTGTGTAGCAAAACTGCCAGATATTGGTGATTTCATGTAGTTCATCTAAACAGATGATGGGGCATGTGTTTTCAGACTATTTTAAAAATTTAAATCTAAAATGATTCTATAAAGAGCAACTTGCCTTTGGTAGATATCCTGAGATTTCAGAGAAGTCACATTTTCTTTAGAAGTATTTGAATTTAAAATAGGTCTGCTTGTAAAAAAAAAAAAAGAAGAAGAAGAAGAGGGAGGGGGAGACAAATATGTTTCTCCCATCCTGTTAGCATTGAAAAGGAAAGCTTAGTCTAATCTGTGAAACATTTCAATGAGCATTAGGTATGGCATTGGAAAGCAACGGGATTCCTTTCCTTGACATTCAAAATGACATCGGAGAGAGATATATTAAATGGCTGATTATTTGGGAAGGATTTTTCTCACCATTGTTGATTAAAAAAAAATTTTCTTTTAAAGAATCAACTTTATTTAGTTTTTCATTTGGTCTCTGTTGCTTAGACACTTTGTTGTGTACATGATGCTGGGGTTTAAATTCGTGTACTCGCTCATGCCAGGCAAGTGCCATAACTGCTGAGCCACCTCTCCAGCCCCTCGTCGTTGTTGATTTTATGATATAAAAATATCTGCATAAATCTTTATTTAGATTTTTATGCATAAAGTGAGTAATTGTGTTGAGCTTTTCTGTCTATTGTTGATTTCAAGATATGCAAACCTTGTTCTGTAGGCAATTAATAATTGCTCAATTATAACCCCATTTAGAAAGCAAACCTACATTTCAATAGCCCCATAAATAGAATTTCAAGAAAACATCCAACTTCAAGTGAATTTATTTAAATTTTCCATTGAGTTTTGATGGTTAGAAAGTAATTTCCATCCAAATATTGCCATAGTCAGCAGTAATTTTGCTCTTTAAACATCTGCATTCTGTATTGAAATGAGATACTATGCAAGATTTGTTCAGCACAAAGCTGCTACGTGAATTTTCACACAACAGTAAAACAAATATATCTCTAATTTCACATCTCTAGAGCTATTCAAGATTTGATAGCATTAATTTCAAAACACATACTCTCATATGTAAGTAACAAAAACCATTTTGCTCTAAATAAGCAAACTTTTAAAAAGTATACATACATTGCTGTCCACCTGCTTATCAACATCCAACTCTAACAATGTTTTTGGTTGCATGCATTAATCTCAATGGAGTATCTTTCAAGCTTTCACTAGACAAAACATGTGATTTATTTCATGCCAGTGTGCCAGGTACTGAACAAGATGTTTCTGTATATCTTAGTTTGTTTAATTATTACAACTGTATTTGTAGCTGTGCTTCCTGTTTCCTATCTTCCAGTATAAAGAATTACATACCTAGGGTCTAGAAGGAATAGATTTGAAGTTAGACCTTCAATGTAAATGTTGACCTGAAATGCACACACAGGTGTAGCGAGATGTTTTGAAATTTCTACACTAATGTGTCTTAGATTTTAAAAATAATTACCTGAGAATTTTGCTACAATGACAATTCTGATTCAGTAGATTGGGGTGGGGCTAAAGAATCTGCATTTCTCATTAGCTCCCAGGTGATCGTAATGCTATTGGTCCGTGGATCCCATCTGGGGTATTGAGAGTCTACGCTATGAAATTCACAGTGAGGTAGAAAGTTAAGGCCTGTACTTTAAAATGGAACACTTGCTTTTTAAAGAGCCAGGTGTTAGAAATCAATCATATTCTAACAGGGCTGCCATTAAATGTAGTACTACAGGAGCTCCTTGAACCCACAAAATTATATAGGAGTTGGGAAATTTGGGGAAAGTCTCCAATAGTGTTTTAATTTGGATTTGTTATGCAAGGCAGGAATAAAGAAATGAGATAGTCAGTAATAGGACAGGCAAGGATGCAATGAGACAGAGACAAGTAGAAGACAATGTTCTGGAGATCCTGCCAAAAATCACCATCACACCCTGATATGAATGGACTCTGAGAAATGAGTAGTTAAGGAAAAGATAAGCGTCCAAGAATACACTTTGATTGGAATACTCATTACTGTTAGTGTGATCCCTTCCGTCCTCCATGAAGGCAGAGGTTAGGATTTGCACATTTGCCTATGAATGATTGAGGGCAGGAAGGTCTTAACTGTGACTTAATTTAGAAAGGTTATCCATTAGCCAGACTTTGGTTAATGGAGATGAATTTAGATGTCATGCAGTTATTTAATATCCAAAGTATTATCCTAGAAGCAATGGCAGCAATATACCTTAGAATTTGTTAGAAATGCAAATTCTTGATCTCCACCCCAAACCTACTGAATCAGAATCTGCTTTTTAGAAAGATCTTCCAGTGGTTCCCATACATAGAAAGCAAGAGTCTGGGAGAAAGGTCCGTGAGTGCTAAGTTTTGATGGGAACACAAAAACTTTGGGGGAAGCCAGTCTTTTTTTTTTTTTTTAAGAGAGAGTTTTTAAAAATATTTTTCATTTGATTTTTGTTCTTCTGACACTTAGTTGTGTATGTAGTGCTGGCATGGAATCCAGGTCCTCGTGCACGTCAGGCAAGCCCTCTGTTGTTAAGCTACCTCTCTAGCCCCCAAAGTCAGAATTTACTTAAGGAATTACCAAAAAGAAGTCCAGAGAGCACCAGGATGCTGACTTAACTGATCTGGACTTGCAAATTCGAACACACTGCTTGAAGCATACAACAAGTTATTTGCTTAACCTTGTTAACTTGGATACACAAAGCAATTCACAGAGGCTCAGTCTGATTATCTGTTAGGGCCAGAATGCCTATGCAATTACTTCTCTGGTAGCATCAATAACCAACCAGGATTCTGGACTTAGCAGGACAATTCTTCAGGCCTTAGATGGCATATGTTTGTGATTGTCAGCTTGACTAGGGCCCAGATGTTCAAATTTGCCTCTACATGGTCTCTTGTCTTCTGATAGGTTACCTTGATCTTGTTTATAAGTCAATAGCTGGGTTCCCAGTGTTTACAAAGTGATCAGGGTCCTTGAGGCCCAAGTTGGAACCAGAACATTGTCATTTCTGCTGAATTCCATCCACAAAAACAAGTTACATGGCCATTAGACAAGGTCAGGAAATAGAAAGTGCCTGGGTGTCACACCACCCACTCTGTGAAAATGGATAGAGGAAGAATAGTGCCCCTATTTGCAATCAATCTGTCACACAGGCCATTTGAGGGAGGAGACTTTCACAGAAAGGGACCCTGTTTCATTCATTTGGATTTCTGTAACACCATCTTGATGTTGTCAGCACCTGACATTTTTGCACATTTAACAAATGCCTTAGAAACAATTTAACTCATTTATATTTGGCTCTTTAAATAAGCTTTGAAATCTGTGACCAGAATCCAAATTCTGTTGAAATATGATGATTATAATTCTCCTGAAGAGGATCAGAATGTCACCCCAAAATCTGCTACTTTTGCATATGAATTATTTTGAGCTGAAGACAATTGACAAGAAGGCTCTTGAGAAAGCTCTCTGCTTTCTCTCTAGTTGCCTATCAGCAAGCATATATCTCCACTTGTAAAAGTGTCTTCCTCTTTAGTACCAAGAAGATAAGGATGAATCCAGAGATATTCATCAGTAGAGATGGAAGGAGATGGGACTGAAATGGTTTGCATAAACACATACTGCTAAATAACCCTTATCTAAATAACCCTTATGCTAAATAACCATTAATTTCCACAACACCTTTTCTTTCCCTCAATTTTTTACCCCTAAAAGCTCAATATTCCTTTTCACTGTCTAGGCATTTCTCTGCAATTTATCATGCTTGTTAAATTACCACATAAGTCCCAAGTCTAACAACACCTTAGTTTTTTTGTTTCTTTTCTGAAAAAGACCTGTGCACATAAAATTTTTCTTGATCAATCTTTTGTCAATTTAGTTTGTGAGCCTCAGATAGAGAAACTAAAAGGATAAACTAATAAATTTCTCCCTTTATACTCACAAATATCCTAACTACAATAAATTTTGTCCAATGGCAAATTTGACATTTTCTATAAAGAAAATAGAAAAATTACATAAAATATGAATGTCTTTGTTGAAAATGGACCTTGCCCAATTTAATAAAAATTCTCCCAAAAAATTTTGCCTTCAAATAATTACTTACACATATTCAACCCCAGGGCTGCAAAGGCCCCAGTATACTGGTTTCGAATTCCAAAGAAAGAATTTGGAAGACTTAATGGAGATGTTTTGGACATTTTATTACTTCACACTCTGTGACTACAGTAAGCTGGGTTTAAATTGAGGGCTTCTCCATGTCTGCAACCTGGAGTATATGTAGGATAGGGTCAGGCCTACTGCACAGTGGACTTCCTCAGATAGTACACTTCTTCACAACCAAAGTTTCTCTTTCTATTCCAAGGATTAGAGATAAGGGAAATGGCTGGCTCCCCGTCCCCATTTCCTCTAACTGCGTTATTTTAGATACCTTTTCATCTCACTACAAGCTCTACTAGATACGGATTAGTGTTTAACCCAGCATAACATCATTTAAAAGAAAAATTTTCCTAGAATACTAAAAATATAACTACGTGTGTTAGAAAGTTATGGCATACTGGCTGACAGAATATTAAATATCTATTGGAAAGATATCAATGGAAAATATTCCATAACATAAATGTTAGCAAATATGAATACGTATGTTTACATTTTATAATTTATATTAATGTTTAGAAATATAACATTTATATAATGTACAAATATTATTTAAGTAATTATAGATATGATATAAATTATTTATACAATTTTATGTATTATAAACATACATAAATATAAGCAGGAACCATGACTAAATGCAAGACATGGAGATATCTTAATAAATGAACTATAGTTAACATAATAGTTAACATATATTTATTTATTTAATTTTATTTTTTTGTGTAAATAATATTTTATTAATAAGAAAATTGATAGCAAAATAAATGTCCAAAATATAATGTTTTCTTATAGAGGTCTATATAAAGTTGGGGTTATTTTTGAATCAAAGGACATTTGACTCTAGAAAGTTAAAATTATAAATTTTATGAACCAATTCAAATAGAGTTAAAACATTAACCCTCCCACTAATCTGCCACCAAAAGAGTACTAGCCATTATTTGTTTTTTCTAATTAAATAATATAATATATAAAAAAACTTTATGTTTTAATTTTTAATAGTTTTCTATTTTCCAAATATTCTGATATGTAAATATATGATATGATTAATTTTTTAAAAAAAATTAACAAAAGGAAAGTCAAAAGAACAAAAGGTAGGAAGGAGAAAGGGAGATAATTCCTTATCTAGTCTGTAAAGACTTTCTATAATATCACATGTGACTTTGCAGGATATTTAATTTATTCCCCTACCTTCTGGTAGGACCACAGTAAAGTCTTCCAGAAAGTTCCATCCAGGGAGCAAGTTCAATGGTTCAACCACCTTTGCAGGCATTGAAATGCATTGTCCTGGAAATAATCATGTCTCAGCCATCAGAGCAGCATAAGTATGGAGACAAGGACCCAATGTTTCTGACCTCACTGGAGAAGCTGAACATCCCGGACAATCCTAAGGCATCATTAAAATCACAAAGAGACATGTGGAAGACATTAAGGCCAATCCTTGTGGAGAGGCTTAGTGGATGTGGAGGATGAGGGGTAAGGAGGGGCATAGGATGACTTTGGTGAATGCAAAAGGAGGGGAATAAGATCTACTCACTCGAATTCACAAGCAAATCAGGAACAAATGGCAAAATTCGGAGAGGATGCTAGTCAGGCTGCCTGGCAGTGGAGAAATGGTAGCTCCATTCCATTGTTCTTTTAATCTCAGTCTGAGACCTTCTCCTTTCCCTTACTCTGCTTTTTTTTGTTCTTGTTCTTTTCCCTCTACTTCTTTCACTTCCTCTTCTTCCTATTCTTCATTTCTCATCATCTGAATCACTGCCAATTACCAGAATATGGAGGACCACCTTACTGATGGATAGTCAAATCCCCAAGTATAATTTTGATTATTATTGAAAGTTGCTACCTCCACTTACTGTCAAAAGTCATTCCTATTAACTTCCACCTCAGTATTCTCTTCTAAGTCATTTAAAATACTTCACTTCAGACTTCTTTTCCTTCTGATTTATAAACATGGGATGTCGGAGACTTTCTTCAGGGTAGTTCATTTAAATATTAAAACATTTCATCAGTGTGCAACTGCCTTTAAATTTCAGCTTTCATGGCTTATGCCTTTACTAAATTAATAGTCAGCACTTCCATAGCATTCATGATTTTCTAAGCAACCCACAAATATTAATTAATGCTAATACTACCCCAAGAGAATGCTGTAACTAGCTAACTGACTGAACTTTATCTCAAATTATTTTTAAATGGTTTGCAACTTGGGAGGGAAGTTGGAGAGAATGTGCAAGAGGGTATAGTATTCGGTATCATTTGCTGCCTCCTAAAAGTAATGATGCAGCAAATTGAAGTGAATCATCCTCAAAAGCATATTAAGTCTTGATCCATCTGGAATTAATCACCTTTAAGAATTACCTGTTGCCCAAATTGCATCGACCAAGGCAGTACTTAGAATAAGCAACTAGGAACAAAAGTAGCTCTTAATCTGGGCATCTTTTCTCTCCTTACTTTAATCACATTCATAGGATTCTATTCTTCTTTCTTTACTTGTCACTATTTAAAAAAAAACGAAACACATTTGTCACTATTTGAAAAACAAAATGCAGAAAAATATAAATGAGTAGCAGAATAAAAAATAATTTGCCCAATTAAAAAGTTTAATTTAATTTAATTTAATTTAATTTGATACCTACTAAATGTCATTGTTTAGTTCAAGGAGGAAGAGAGAAAAATAATAAAAGCAAATTAAATCAACCCACTATTAACACCTTTTAGTGGTCTTACATTTAGTTATAAGTCAAGCTCACATGTAAAATTTTTAAAGGCTAAATGATTACTAGGCTTTGAGCCTACAAGTACAATAGGAAAAGGAAGCCGTTGTAGACTAAAAAAATTGGGTTAGATTTGAAGTTGAACTTTTTCAAATCGTGTAGTGAGTTTTCGATCACCCTGAAGAACTCAGGACGCCACCAGGAGTTATTGAAGTTAAGAAGTGGATAGGT
>PVKS010049143.1:0-12109 GCA_004027875.1 Aplodontia rufa | reverse complement strand
TCATCTCACCATTGCTGACCTTTGTCTGATCAATTACTTGTGTTGCGATACCAAATTGCTATTGGCTTCTAATGGGTCTCTCTCTGGAGAGTAGGGACTGGACTTCAGAAAAAAACAATGATTCAATGCCCCTGTGTCTCCTTTTACCATTCTTTGTGGGGCCTCCCCTGTCTCCCTAGATATCCAGGACCTTCCTGCTGTGCAGGATGGTTTGCATCATTAGTAAATGAACTGGCCTTCTCCACTTCTTACCAGTCTCCCAGTCTCATGACTGCTGCCTAAACTGTTCCTCATCTGAACTCTTACACCTATGACCACAGCCTCCTTGCCTATTACCTGTCCTACCCACCAACCCTACTCAGTAAATATACTCTATTACAATTGACTCAGCGTCCTCCATTTCCTCAATCTCTTTAACTCCCATCTGCTTAATAAAGACTATGCCTGGACTTCATGGTCTGCTACTTTAGGGCTGCCTTCCCTTGTACTCTAGCTTTCGTTTCACCTTGACTTTCATCTTGAACTGATCTCTTTCCTAGAACTAGAGGAGGTTGCACATGAAACCAGAGTAAAAGACTGGCTTGAACTACTAAAGCTTCATGTTCTGGAACTTCCCTTAAGCCCCCATTCCTCTCAGTCTGCTGCATTGCTAGCAAAAGTTCCATAGCAACACTCATATTTTCTACCTTCTCAAGGTCAATTTTATTCTACCTTGCCTCTTGCAAAATTGAGATCTAATACCTCAACTTCTCTATTCACAATAACTCTGCTTCTACATTCTCCTTGTGTTTCTTCCTTTCTTTCCCTGATGTCCTAGATAAGAGGGAGTCCTTTTCTTGTTCTTTTATTTATCCCTCTTTACCATCATCAGTCTCTTCCACCAATAATTTCATACCATCTTAAAAAAATACCATTGATACATTAACCTTGCAATCTCTTGAATCTACTGTTCTAGTCATCTTTATTCATTTCCTTGCCACATTTCTTTTTTTGTGGTACTGGGGATTGAACTCCCAGAGTTGCTCTAACACTGAACTATATCTCCAGACTTTTTAATTTTTATTTTGAGACGAGGTCTCACTAAGTTGCCCAAACTAGCCTCAAACTTGTGATCCTCCTGCCTTAGTCTCATGAGTTGCTGAGATTTCAGGTATGTGCCACTGTGCCCAGCTCACTACCATATTTCTAGAAAGAACACCATAAATCCCATTTCCTCAGCATAAAATCACTACTGAACTCTTTGAATCTGGTTTCCTTCCTACTCTCCTGCACTTGGAAGAACACACATTACCTCTTAAGCAAGACCCTTAATGATCTTTTCTATACCTTTGTCCTCTTTTGCCTCTACTTCACTTGAATCTCTTGAATGTCCTGTTTACAATTTCTTTTATAAAATTTCTTTTATAAAAGTAATACTTTAAAATGTCACTGTAACATTAAAGGAAATTTTGAAAGAAAATATTCACTGTACTTTCAAACCCTAGATATATTTTCATTTTTCCGTGTTCCATGTCAATTTTCCTACAAATGTATATATTATAGAAATGTAATCACTATATATATATATATATCATTTAAAATTATACTTTAAAAACTTTTCATTGTAAATATTCTCCCTGTTGACATAGTCTTTCATATTTTGCCATTTCAATGGTCACATAAAATTACTTCCATCAATAAATTATATTTTATTTGACTATTGCCTACATTATTTGACTACATTTAGGTAACTAAATTGTTCTGTGATTTGAACATCTCAATGTGTATGTTTTTTTCTCTTCATTGTAATTCCATCTCTAGGGCAAGTTCCCAGGAGTGGGATTACTAACCCAAAAAGCATGAATGTTTTTATGGCTCATGATTTTCAAAATTACTGCACAAATTTTCAACATTAAAATGATATATGAGCATTCCAGTTCACCTGCATCTCTAGCATCAGATTTTATAAGAAGTCTTTTTGGATGGTTAAAATTAATCTGTTAATTTCATTTCCTTGATTACTTATGGGATTGAACAGTTTCCCTTATGTTTACTATTTGCATCCTCATCCAATTGACGTCTTAGTGGCATTCTTGTATCTAAATGTAGTCTTTATTTAGCATACACATTAACCCTTTGTCATTTTTATATAAATATTCATCCCATTTATAATAATACTTTTAATTTAAGTTCCTTATTTTAGTCCCTCAATTTAGAGCCTTTTTCTTCTTCTCTTTTTTTTTTCTGATCACTTCCTCTCTGTCTCCTTTGCTGGCCCCTCTTTCTCCTTTTAACCCTTAAGTGGGGCTGAAGCAGTGGCTCAGTGGTTAAAACACTAGCTTGGCACACACCAGAACCCAAGTTCGAACCCCAGCAGCACATACACAGCTAAATGTTGGAGAAATGAAGGCCAGAAGGAAAATTAAACCCCTACGTGAATAGAGATCAGCCACAGAGTCATAGCATTTGGTTTGGTTTTTTTCTGTTGTTGTTTTTGGTACTGGGAATTGAACCCAGGGTTGCTTTATTACTGAGATAAATTTCTATTTTAAGACCAGGTCTTGCTAAGTTGCCCAGGCTGGCCTCAAACTTGTGATCCTATTGCCTCAATCTCCTGAATAACTGGGATTCCAGTGTATGCCACTGTGACCAGTGCTTTTGGGGATATTTTAATGCCCTTTTCCCATCAGATTGATGACTTTCTTTTGGAGAGAACACATATGCAGGTGAATACAATTAAGTTCTCTCACAGTCCTTAAGAATACCTCAGAGATCATATAGGGTGTGAGTACTCACACTGTTTACTCACTTTCCAGTTGAGTAAACAGACCCAAAGAGATGACTTGCCCATGACTTACTAAATGGCAAGGCAGAGACCAGGTCCCAGGTCTCCTGATTCTCAGGGCTCTTTTCATTCCACCATGCCAACTCAGTTTTAAACCCAACTTTCCACTGTTGGTGAAAATACAGACTGGTACAGCCTCTATGGAAAGCAGTTGTAGAGACCCCTCAAAAAATTAGGGTTGGGGGGTTGGAGCAGTGGCTCAGCTGTTAAGGCGCTTGCCTGGCATGTGTGAATACGTGGGTTCAAACCCCAACACCCACGTACACAATTAAGTGTCATAGCAATGAAAGCCATGTGAAAAATGAAATAAAAGTTGATTCTGTCGCTCTCTCTCTCTTACTCACAGACACACACACACAGACACACACACACTCTCTCACTGTCCTCTCTTTTTAAAAAAGTATTCTTTTAAAAAAAAATAGGGTTGGATTCCCCATATGACCAAGCTCTCTCTCTTCTGGGTATTTTCCCAAAGGAGTTAGAATCAGCACATTACAATGACACAGCAAAATCAATGTTCATAGAAGCTCAATTTCCAATAGCTAAATTATGGAATCAACCCAGATGCCCCTCACTGGATGAATGGATCCAAAAGCTCTGGTATATATATACACACAGTGGGGTTAGAAACAACAATATTGCAGCCTTTGAAGGTAAATGGATGGCAATGGAAGAAATCATACTGAGTGAAGTTAACCAAACTCAGAGACTCAAGGGTCAAATGTTTTCCCTCATTTGTGGAGGCTGGAGCAAAACCCAGGCTTGCGTGAAAGATTGTCAAACTCATGTATTAGACCCAACAAAGGTGTAGCAACACATAATCTAGGGATCTAGGGGAACCTTAGATATGTGGGATAGAGAGGGGGAGGGGCAGTGGAGGGGAGAGGAGGGAGAATAAGGAGGGATCTAGGGAGACAATAATGTAACATACTCTATCCCCTGAGAAGTCAAATAATACTAATGCAATCATTTAATTCTGGAAAATTTACAATCTAAACATATTGGTTTTAGGGGCAAAATATAGAAGAATCAAGAAACTGGGGTGTGGGCAGTGTGGGGTAACTCTGGTTTAGGATCAAATGCATATCATATTGTTACTTTATATGCATTTATGAGTATATGATAACTCAGCTCCTTAATAAAAATAAATAAATAAACAGAGCTGGAGCAGTGGCTCAGTGGTTATGGTGCTTGCCCAGCATGCAAGTACATGGGTTCAAACCACAGCACCATGTACACGACTAAGTCTCAGAGCAACAAAAGCCACATGAAAAACTAAATAAAATTGATTTTCTCTGTCTCTCTCTCGCACTGTCCCTCTCTCTTTAAACAAACAAACAAACAAACAAACCCAATCTTTCTCCCAAGCTCCACTTCTACAACTTCAGTGCCCTACTGGGCAATTTCACTTAGATCTTTCAGTGTTACTTCTAACTCAAGATATCAAAAATGAAACTACCTGAACCAGTTTCCCTACCTGTCTTG
Organism: Aplodontia rufa; assembly: GCA_004027875.1. Taxonomy (NCBI): domain Eukaryota; kingdom Metazoa; phylum Chordata; class Mammalia; order Rodentia; family Aplodontiidae; genus Aplodontia; species Aplodontia rufa. Next base: position 7,800 of record PVKS010049143.1, on the reverse strand, counting down.
GCCTCTTCTTTCTTCTAATCACCTACACTCGAAAACTCGCAGGCAACATTCACTCTTCTTATCTCACGAGGTTCTGGCGTTATTTTCTTTGGTTTGCTAGTTGCAGTTGGCCTTCTTTTGTGGTCACAGTGCCACCTTTCTAATACTGGCTTTTTTTGCCTTCTCACTAACTGAAAGTTGTAGGTTCCTTGTAGGTCCTTACCTCTGGTCCAGTCTCTTTCTACACAAATGTATCCTATACAATACGTTGCCAGATCAATCCGCACCAACATGACCTTCAGTATTCATTCTCTTACTCAGAACTCTTTCATGGTTCTCTGTTGTCTACAAGTCAAAATCCTTTAGTCAGAAATTCAAGAGGGCTTATTTCCCATTTTCCCCCAATACAGATTTCTTCTTTATAGCTAAATCAATCTTTTCTTTCTCTCCCCATGCATGTCTTGCACTTTCTCACCTCCTTACCCCGTACTAGAAAGCCATCCCTTTTTCTCTGTCCTTTTCCTACCCAGTTTCCAAAGCCAGACTTAAGTTTCACTTGCTTTTTGAGGCCTTCTCTGCTGAATCTTAGTCATGGTGACCTTCCTGGTCATTTTTATTTTAATTATTGTCTATGTTAGTCATTTGGCACTTTTAACATCCTTTGGCATTACTTATACTCTTATCTTGTTATTTAAATATTTATGTATGTTTATCTTGAATTCCTACCTGTAAACCCTTAAGTGACTATGATAGAAAAGAAAAGAACACAGGACAGAAAATAAGACCTAAATTGGAGCCCTGATTCTTAAAGTGGAACTCAAGTGTGTCATCTTGGATGAGTCAATCAAATTGTTTGAGCCACAATTTCATCATCTGTAAAATGAAGATAATCATCTTACTTCTACAAATCTGCAGAGCTAAGCAAATATAAGTGGTTGTTATTGTATCATCACATTTGCTTAATTCTGTTTATTGTTTCTTCTCTTGGGTATTTTTCCACTTTAGGATGCTATAGGAATCCCAAGGAATTAAAGACTTAGAGGTACTTTAGGAACAGTGGGACTGAGGAGGACATTGGAAAGATGTTTTGAAGGGATTTGGGCCTATCCAACACTTCTTATATCCCACCATGTGGGTTATTTACTACTTGTCTACCCTGAATGTGGGGAAGAGTTGGCATATCTGAGCTTTCATTTTTCCTCATCCCACAGTCCACAACTTGTAAGGCCAAGTTAATTTCTCTGAGCTTAAGTTTCCTCATTGATATGTTGGGATAGGAAGACAGGAGTGTGGGGAAGAGTCAATGAAACAATGAATGCAGAATCATTACTCATAGTCCCTGTGGGTGGAACTACCTTTCAATCGTTTTCCACTTTAATGTAGCTGGATGAGCAGCCAGAATTCTAGACTTGGATCTCATGTTAGTTGGAAGTGATAGTTTAAGATCCTGATAAAAAATGAATCCTTTGGGATTGTAAATGAGCACAGCCACTATGGAGATCCACTCCTTAGTATTTTCAAAAAGAATTAAAGTCAGCATACTTTAGCAATATATACATGCCAACATTTATAGCAGTGTAATTCACAATAGCCAAGTTGTGAAACTAGCCTAGGTGTCCATCAGTGAATGAATGGGTAAAGAAAATGTGGTATGTATACACAATGGTGCTTTATTTAGCTGTAAGGAAGAGTGAAATTATGTCATTAGAAGTAAAATGGATGGAACTAAAGAGTATGATGTTGAGTGAAATATAAAAAGACTTGAAAAGTCGAGGGTCATATGTTCTCTCTCATATGTGGAAGCTAGAGAGGAAAAAATTTTTAAAAAGGGACCTTATAAAAAAGAAGGGAGACAGAGTTGAGGAAGGCAGTCAGAGGGAGGGAGGGAGAGTACAAGTGGAGGTACTAGGGAATGAAATTGATCAAATTATTCTGTGTGCATGCACAAATATGTCATGATGATTCCCTTTATCATGTATAATCATAATGTACCCATAAAAATTTAAAAAAATGAACCCTTGATTGTGAGAAGTGGAGAGCTAAGAACTGACCACTGAGGGATGGCTACAGTGATGCTTTGGGAGGAAACAGATTGGAACTCTGGCATTGCACCAAGGGAGAAGAGAATTTTAGAAAGAGGAACTTATAAAAGTTGCATTTTTAAACCAAACATTTGAATGAAAAAAAAAATAAAGATGAGGAAAGTAAACATGAGTGTCAAATGCCTAAGAATTTAGAGAGGATAAGATACTTAGAAACAATAATACTTAATTCCCTGCCAATCTGTATTTATCTGTACAAAAGATATTAACCAATGACACTGATTAAAGACACCAAACTTAACTTTTATAAAGAAGATCTGTCTATGTGCATTTATACTTCTTTTTCATTTTGAGTTCCTAGGTATACCCACCTGTTTCTAAAATTTTCAGAATAACCCATTGAATGGGTTATTTGCCATCACCTAAAAGAGCTGATATTTCCAGTATGAGCTGAGATGTGGCTTGTCACCAAAGGAAGTGCAAAAATCCTTGAGTGCAACTTAAGAACCTCTCTGCCTGTGAGGCACCTTGGTGTGTGTTTGGTCACAGGAGCTTACGTATTTGGATTACTAAGTGGAAAGAAGAGAGATGATCCCTCCTCGAACCAAAATGTCAATAGTTAAGAGTAGAAACTCTAAGGGAAAGAGGTAGATGAAATACTTCTTGGGGCTTGCTGGTTATTATCGTAAATTTTGTACCACAATTTGGGGCCCTAGTGATATTCTTGGATCTACTTATGGGAAGGATAAACCATATGTACTTGGAAAACTCAAAAGAAAAATCTATTGATGTCTGCACAGGGACACCAGGCTGATGTCACCTGTTCAATTTGTGTTGCTTCTCACTGATTTTTAGCTTAGTACTCATTGTCAATCCCATTCCTTTATTTTTGGGGGGAGGGGACCTTGAACCCAGAGGTGCTTAACCACTTAGCAACATCCCCAGCCCATTTTTATTTTTCATTTTGAGACAGGGTCACGCTAAGTTGCTTAGGGCCTTGCTAATTTGCTGAGGCTGACCTTAAACTTGCTTGCAATCATCCTAGCCTGCTGAGCTGCTGGGTAAATCCCATTCCTTTACTACATTAATATCCCTCTATCTCCAACATGAATAAAACATTTCTTTTTACCCACTCTTCATCTTGCTAGATTCCTTTCCAGAGGGTAGTCATTGTTCTTGTTCTTTGAAGATTTAAGCTAGTTAGATTTGTAAAATTTTTGTCTTAATTCACTTCTCTGGTGATGTTTCCCAAAGCACATTTTCCAAGAGAGTGATAGGTGCTGCTATCTTTTTAAGGAGTTGGGTTAAACAATGTTAAGTGTGTTTATTTACTACCAGATTAATGTCCACTATTAATTTCTAAGAGGAAGGAGTTATATAGTTAGTCTGTTTTCTGTTGCTATAACAAAACACATGAGACTGAATAATTTATAGAGGAAAGTGGTTTATTTTGGCTCATAGTTTGAGAGGCTGTGAAGTCCAAGAGTATGACACTGATAAGGGTCTTATGCTTTTTTTCAACTCATGGCAGAACGTGAAAATGGCAAACAGGAGCATGAGAAAGAGACAAAACACAAGGGACAGGCTTGCTTTATAACAACCTGCTCTCAAGATACCTAATCCAGTCCTTCTAGAATTAAAAGACATTATACCTTCTTAATTCCCCAATCACCTTATGAAGATCCCACGACCTTTGAACATTGTTACATTGTAAATAAAATTGTAACATGACTTTTGGAGGGGAAAAACCACATCCAAAACACAGCATACAGTATCCCTAAATTTATTGACCAAAGAACATATTGTCTCAAGGCAAATCCCAAGAACACTGTATACCAAGTTGTATTTTTTTTTCATAAAGAGAGAAGGACAGTGAGAGAGACAGAGAAAGAGAGAAATAATTTTATTTAGTTTTTCACATGACCCTCGTTGCTCAAACACTTAGTTGTGTACGTGGTGCTGGGGTTCAAACCCAGGTCCTTGCGCTTGCCAGGCAAGCGCCGAAACCGCTGAGCCACCGCTCCAGCCCCTGCCAAGTTGTATTTTAAGGGATACTGCTCTAGCAAGTGGAACCTGCTATCTTGAAACCACTTAGTAAAAGGGCAAGAGTTACCCTATGTCTCCTACTCTTTTAGATTTATTTCTTTTCTTTTTGGTACTGGGGATTGAACCCAGAGACACTTTATCAATAAGCCACATCTCCGCCGTACCCCTCCACATTTTTTTTCATTTTGAGATAGGATCTTGCTAAGTTGCTGAGAGTCTTGCTAAGTTGCTGAAGCTGGCTTCAAACTTGTGATCCTCCTGCTTCAGCCTTCCAAGTTACTGGGATTACAGGCAGGAGTCACCACACCCAACTTCATCAAAATATTTTAAAAGTTGCTGGAGGCAAATCTCCAATGCAGAAGAATTTCCAATAATTTCTTAGACGCTCCATCTTCAAAGAGAGGAAGCATAATGTGGACCCTGCATACAGACTTCTTTCCAGAATACTGTATGGAAAGAGGGGAAAAAGTAACTCCACAGTGGAGAAACCTGACAAACACTACTTGAGCCAGTGCTCAAGGTGACGCTTCCTGTGGACAGTTTGTACCCCCACTGCAATGTGATTAAAATGGCCCTTTACTTCTGTGGGCTTCCTCCCTAAATCCCTTAACCTCAGTCTAATCATGGTGAAAACCAAATTCCAATAGAGAGGCAGCCTAAAAATGTACTTGACCAGCACTCCTCAAAATTGTCAAGGTCACTAAAAATAAGGAAATTCGGAGCAACTACCACAGCCATGAAGAGCCAAAGGAGACATAAGACTATCTACGGGGAATGTGGGTTCCTGCATGGGATCCTGGAGCAGTAAAGGGACATTAAGTAAAACTTAGGGAACCTGAAGAAAGCATAGTTTATAATAATGTCTCAATATTGGTTCTTTAAGTGAAACAAATATATCACACTAAAGTAAGATGGAGAAACAGAGTGTGGGCACATGGGGACTCTGTACTATCCTTACATTTTTTTTAAGAGAGAGAGGGACAATGAGAGAGAGAGAGAGGGAGGGAGAAAGAAAATAAATTTTATTTAGTCTTTCATGTGACTTTCGTTGCTTGGACACTTTATTGGGTACATGGTACAGGGGTTCGAACCTGTGTCCTCATGCATGCCAGGCAAGTGCTGTAACCACTGAGCAACCACTCTAACCCCCTTACAGTTTTCAGTAAATCTAAAATTATTCCAAATAATAAAGTCTCTGAAAACATAAACAAAACTTTACTTATGGAAGGAGACCAGTAACATATAAATACATATGCACATGGATATATTATATGATATATTAATTAGTCCTTTCACTTTTTAAGCTTTTAAGGTAGGAATATAAATAATCATCATCATCTTTTTATTCTTCTTTTCCACCTCCTTTTATTTTACAGTGCTGGGGATGGAACCCAGGACTTCTCATATTCTAGGCAAGTTCTCTACCACTAAGTACACCCCTAGTTCCTTCCCCTTTTCTTTCATTTTTTTAGAGAGAGAGGGGGAATTTTATTTATTTTTCCATCTAGCCTTTGTTTCCCTGACACTTAGCTGTGTATATGGTGCTGGGATTTGAACCTGGGTCCTCCTCACACATGCCAGGCAAGCACTCCAACTACTGAGCCACCACTCCAGCCTCTACTTTTCTTATAAATTAAATATATAAATATAAACAAATTTATGAGTTTTTCTCTCAGTACTGCTTTGGCAGCAACTTATTTATTTTTTTTTAATAAATTGCTTATTTTGAAAAACAACAATGATGACACACAAATTTCCCATTTCCTTTAATTTCCCCTAATATTAACAACTTTTTTTTAAAGTACTGGACATCAAACCCAGCCAGGGATGCTCGGCCACTGAGCTTTATCCCTAGCCATTCTTATTTTTATTTTGAAACAGGATCTTGCTAAATTGCTGAGGCTGGTCTCAAACTTGCCATTATTCTTCCTCAGCCTTGTAAATTTGCTGAGATTACAGGTTGTGCCCAGCATATTATCATCTTATATAACCATGTCACATTTGTCAAAACTGAGAAATTGATAGTGATACATTATTATTGATTAAACCCGAGACTTCATTCAAATTTTGCAAGGTTTTCCACTAATGTCCTTTTTCTGTTTCAGGTTGCAATTCAGGACACTGCATTGTATTTACTCATCATGTCCCTTTAGTCCCCTCTGGTCTGCAGCAGTTTTTTATTCTTTCTTTGTTTTCCTGATTTTGAGGATTGCTGGTCAGTTAATTTGTAAAATATTCCTTAATTAGGGATTCTTTGATGTTTTTCTCATAACTAGATTGAATTTATGGGATTGGAGAAAAGCACAAAGATAAAGTGCCCTTCTTATCACAAGATAGCAACATGATTCTATCACTTGTGATATCAACCTTGATTGCTGGATTAAGGTTGTGTTTCCCTGGTTTCTCCACTGTAAAGTTACAATTTTTCCCTTCTCACCCTGTATTCTTTGAAATTGAGCTGTTAAGTCTAGTTCACTTTTGAAGGTAGGAAGGGGATTAAGCTCCACCTTCTGGAGGGAAAACTAGTCATATATATTTGTAATTCTCTGTAAAGAAGACTTGTCCTTATTTTGTTAAAATCTTGTAAGGTTGCTCAAAAATAAAAAAAATTAATAAAAAAAAGCAAAAAAAAAAAAAAAGAAGACTTGTCCTGAGGTTGGAATGGTGGCTCAGCAGTTGGAGCAGTTGCCTGGCATGTGCAAGGACATGGGTTCAAACCCCAGCACCACATACACAACTAAATGTCAGAAAAACAAAGGCCAGATGAAAAAATGAATAAAACTGATTCTCTGTTTCTCACTCTCTTCCCATCTCTCTCTCTTAAAAAAAACAAAGACTTGTCCATTACCTACCATTTATTCATTCGTTCAATAATATTTATATTTATATCAATATGGATTCGTATCATAATGTTTTGTTATGACATTTAATTATATAGGAATTAATTTAAATATATTATTAAATTTGATATCATTAATATGATTATTATACTAGTGTTATAGCATATGCAATAATATAATTATACATATGATATTATAAATAATATAATCATTATAAAACTTTAATTATTATATTATTCTATAGTTGTATAATAGTATGAATACATATTAAGTAATAGAAGAATGGCATTAATGAAGCTGGAAAGGTAGCTCAGTGGTGGAGCACTGCTCACATGCACAAGGTCCCAGGTTTGATCCTCACCACTACATACATAAAGAAAAAGCAAAAAACAGATGAAAAAAACCCTGTCTCTTAAAAAAGGTGTTAATTATAAAAAACATTACTTATAATATTAATAATAATTTATATTATAAAACTGTAATAATATGGTCTATAATATATTATAAACTGAATATGGTATTATAATTATATTTGTATTCTAATCCATAGTAATATACTTTGGATCATAGTATAATACTATATTATCTTATTGCTCAAATCATTCCAGGTTTGGCTATTGTGAGTTTTTTCAGGTCCTTTCTGTGTCCCTTTGACACACCCTTGCCGTTTGTTTTTTGAGTACTTCTTTACTGATACTTCAAGATGTTCCAGTGTCATTTTTAATTTCCATAATTTTTACATGTATATAGTTACATTTTATTCTTTTCTCCTATCATATTCCATGTCCTTTAAGTTTCTTTTATGAGCAAGTTTTCAGGAGACTATTTTCAATTCCCATTCAGCTGTAGACTCTAATTCTACATTTACTATTTATTTCTAAGTTTACTATAGT
>PVKS010049142.1:0-12114 GCA_004027875.1 Aplodontia rufa | reverse complement strand
CTTTTTTTTTTTTTAATTTTTATTTTTATTGTTGAACAACCATACAAATTTTTAACAAAATAATATAAAATGTGTATAGTTTCTGGATACTAGATTTACCCCCAGGAGTGCCCCTCCAATTTCCCAGCCGTATCCCTCCCTTCCCTTACCCACAATATCTCTAAAAAAGTATTATGTTGTATGACATTACACCTTATCTGGATTTAACACATGATAACAGACCAACTTTCTCAATGGCCAGGGTCTAGCTCCAGCCTCCACAGATGAGTGGAGACATTCGACCCTTGGTTCTCTGAGTTATGCTGATTTCGCTCAGCATAATTTCTTCCATAGCCATCCATTTACCTTCAAAGGCTGCAATATCATTGTTTCTAATTGCTGTGTAAAATTCCATGGTATAAATGTACCACAGTTTTTGAATCCATTCATCCAGTGAGGGACATCTGGGTTGTTTCCATAGTCTAGCAATAGTAAACTGAGCTGCTATGAACATAGATATTGCTGTGTCACTATAATGTGCTGATTCTAAGTCCCCTGGAAAAATATCCAGGAGTGTAATAGCGGGGTCGTATGGTGGGCTCATCCCCAGTTTTTTGAGGATTCTCCACACTGCTTTCCAGAGGGGCTGTACCAGTCTGCAACTCCACCCACAGCAGGCTTTCCTCTTGTTGGTATTGTTGTGGACTGTACTTATTGGTTCTTGGTTATAAGCCTCTCCGGTCCCCTTTTCAATGGCAAATGGAACATAGAAAATAAACCCAGGAAAGTCCCTGCATGATCATTCCTTGAGTCCTGAGGCCCCTAGCCATTCTGCCTTTTTTTTTCTTTCCAGCTTTCAGAGTCCTTTTATCAGTATGTGTTCAATAATTACTGAGTATTTAGTTATATTTAGAGAGGAGGAGCAAGGAAAAGTGAATCTATATCATTTTGCTCTGGAACTGAAATTTCAAAAAGAAATATAATTTTAACTTCACAATCAGGTCTTTAATCCATCTGAAACTGATTTTACTGTATGATGTGAGACAGAAATCTAATTTCTTTTTTTTTCCCTATCTGGATATCGAATTGTCTTGGCACCATTTTTGAAGTCTGTCTTTTCTCCAGTGCTCTGCAGGGCCCACTCTGACTGTATCAGGAGTCTACTGCTTGCCCTCCTCTCTATTAGAATTGCTCTATGTCACGGTTACTGCACCAGCACAACACTGATTCATTATGATATCTTTATAGTAAATCTTGATATAGTAATACAAATAGTCACACAATTTTTGTTTATTTTGTACTCAGAAAACTTGTTAAAACTTTCGTATCAAATTTAAAAAATTATCTGTGGAATATTTTTGAATTTTTTATATATGTACAGATATGTCAATTTTAAGTGATAACTCTTTTTTCCCTTCTCAATATTTTTCTGAGGAGATAGAAGGATTCTGTGCTGGACAAAATCTCCAGTACAATATTGAATTGAGAGAAGTGAGGGTAGTTGGAATTCTTTGTCTCATCCCTGCTCTCAAAAGAAAAGCTCCCAGAGCTTCACCATAAGTATGTTTGCTGTAAGTTTGGGTAAATATATTTTATAATATTAAAGAGTTTCATTCTATTTCTACTTTGCTGAGTGTTTTCTTTTTATCACGAATGGGTAGCGAATTTTATTTTTAAAAAGGATGTAAAATGACATATTGCACTAACACTAGTCAAAAGAAAATCAGAGTGCTTATATTAGTAAAAGACAAAGCAGATTTCGTAATAAAGAATACTACCACAGATAAAGACCTTTATGTCATAATGATTAAGGGATGAATTTATCAATAGAATATAGCAATCCTAAATATTTATGCACCATGTAAACGGATGAATGGATAAAGAAAATGTGGTATATATACACGAGGACTTTATTCAGTCATAAAGAATAATGAAATTATGTCATTCGCAGGAAAATGAATGGCACTTTATGTTAAGCACAATAAGCCAAGCTCAGGAACTCAAGGGTCACATGTTTTCTTTCCTATGTAGAAGCTGGAGAAGAAAACCGAAAACAAAGGTGGGAGGGGAGAAATCTCATGCAAATTAGGAGGAGATCAGGAGAATAGAGGAAAGGGAAAGGAAAGCAGGGGGAGGGAAGGGAAAGGGGAAACCCTAGTGAATGATACTGGCCAATTATATCATCATATTGCATGCATGTACGAGTGTGTAATAAATCCCACCATGATGTATAATTATAATGCACCAATAAAGACATGGAAAAATAAAATAAAGGACAAAATAAAATAAGAATACATGAAGCAAAGACACCTAGAACTGAGAAGAGAAATAGCAAAATCGAAAAGAACACTTGGAGATTTCCATGGCTTTCTCTTAATACTTGACAAAACAAATATGAAAAATCAGTAATAATATAGAAGACTTGAATAAAACTATTGATTTGACCTAACTGATATCTAAGAATGTTCCACTCAAAAACAGAATAAACATTCTTTCCAAATAAATGCACATAAACTATTTAGATAAATCACATTCCAGACCAAAAAATGAGTCTAATACATTTTTTAAAAATTAAGTCATACAAAGTATGTTCTTTGACCAAAGTTGAAATAAACTAGAAATCAACAGCAGAGATATCCAAAAAATTCTCGAATGTTAGGAAATTAAATGACATACTTTTAAATAACCTGTGACTCAAAGAAGAAGCCAAAGAGAAATAAAAAACATTTTTGAACTAAACAAAATTGAACATAATATATCAAAACTTGTGAGATAATGCTGAAGGAATAGTTAAAGAAAAATGTATATCACCAAATGCTTGTTTTAGAAAATAAAGAAGTTCTCAAACCCATAACCTCAGTTGTCACCTTAAGAAACATGAAAAGAAGCAGAAGGGAAATAAAAGTCTGAGAATATAGTAGAAATCAATGAAATAAAAATATTTTTAAAATTCAATGAAACTATCAGTTTATGTTTATATATAATGTGTGATGCTATAATTTAGTAATGATTAAAAGGATAAGGTCAGGCTGATCAGGTAAAACCACAGAAAACAAATTTACCACTATGAGACATGAAAAGTGACATCACTACAAAGTCTACAGATAATAAAAGGTCAGTAGGAGACTATTTGTAACACCATTATAATAAATCTGATAACAGATAAAGTGCAAAATTCCTTGAAAGTTACAAATGATCAAAATCCATCCAAATACACTGAATTGCCCTTTAACTGTTAAAGAAATTGAATTTGCAAATAAAATCTTTCAACAAAGAAAACTCCCACCCAGTGGTTTCATCCGTGGTTTCTGCCAAACACTAAGAGACATTACATGAATTCTGTTCAAATTGTTCCAGGAAGTAGAAGAAGTTACACTTCAAACTCATTTTATAAAGCCAGCAGTACAATGACACCCAAACTATACAAAAGCATTATAAGGAGAGAAAACTATAGAATGACATCCCTCACAAACAAAGATGTCATCAATATAAACAATACTTTAACAAATCAAATCGGCAACAATACAACTGACAAAAGAAGGGCTGGAGCAGTGGCTGGGTGGTTACGGCGCTTGCCCAGCATGTGTGAGTACACGGGTTCAAACCCCAGCACCCACGTACGCAACTAAATGTAAGAGCAATGAAAGCCATGTGAAGAACTCAGTAGTAACTGGTTCTTTCTGTCTCTCTCTCTCTCTCACTGACCTTCATTCTTTAAAAAAAAAAAAAAAAAACTGACTAAAGAGGATGTATCTCACAATGCAAAGTTTATTTAACATTTTAAAAGGAATAAATATAATTCACTGTAGGAACAAACCAAAAAAGAAAAATCACCTGTTTATCTCAATAGATGCATAAAAAGCAGTTTACGAAATTCAGTCTTTATTTCTTTTTTAACTTTTTTACTTTTTTATTTGTTCAACATAGTCTTATATATTGGAGGGAATCATTGCTACATATTCATGCATACATGGATATTGACAAAGTAAGTTAATAAGTTAAGGCTGCTCCTAGTCCAGGATCTCCCCCCACCCCCTGTTTTCATCCATAGCCTGATCTTATGTCTCCTCTGTGACACCCCCATACTGTCATGGAAATGAACACATGCATATATATTCATTTTTGAAATTTCTGAGTTTCTCTGTGTGTAGTTAGTCCTTTCATGGGAGCTGAGTGTTCCCAGTTGTATTGATAGCCCCCCTCATCCATCCTTTCCCTTCCTGCCTCCCACTCTTCTCTCTGCACCTTCATAGGCATGGTTTCCCCATAATATGTGAAATTTCAACTATGATGATTTTATTACTTAAACTTAGCTAACTTTCATCCTGTCTTGGATTTTACTCTAGTTTCCACATATAAGAGAAAACATTTGGCCCTTAAGACTTTGTGTTTCGGATATTTCACGCAACATAATTTTTTTCCATTTCCATCCATTTGGCTGCAAATGCCATGTTATCATTCTCTCTAATAGCAGAGTAGAACTCCATTGTACATATATGCCAATTTTTAATCCATTCGTCTAGTAAGGGGCATCTGGGTTGGTTCCACAGTTTAGCTATTGTAAATTGAGCTGCTGTATACATTGATGTAGCTGTGTCTCTGTAGTATGCTGATTCTAGCTTGTTTGGAAAAAATATCCAGGAGTGGGATAGCTGGGTCATAAGGTGGTTCCATCCCTAGTTTTTTGAGGCATCTCCACACTGCTTTCCAGAGTGGCTATATAAGTTTGCGGTATCACCAACAGTGTATTAGTGTTCCTTTCCCCCCACAACCTCTCCAGCATCTGTTATCGTTTGTATTCTTCATTTTTGCCACTCTGACTGGAGTGAGGTGGAATTTCAGTGTAGTTTTGATTTGCATTTCTCTAATTGCTAGTGATGTAGAACATTTTCCCATATACTTAATTCATTTTCTGGACTTCCTTTGTTGAGAAGTTTCTGTTTCGCTCCCTAGCCCATTTATTGATTGGATTATTGGTGTTTTTGGTGTTCCGTTTTTTGAGTTCTTTGTATATTCTGAATATTAGTCCACTGTCGGAGACATAGCAGGCAATGATTTTCTCCCATTCTGTAGTTCTCTCTTGACACTCTTGACTAATTCTTTATCTGTGCAGAAGCTTTTCAGTTTACTGGCATCCCACTCATTGATTCTTGACTTTAATTCTGGGGCTATGTGAGTCTTGTTAAGGAGGGAAGTGCCTACACCAATGTGGCGGAGTATTGATCCTATTTTTTGCTTCTAGTAATTTCAACTTTTATTTCTGATTTTAAAAAAACTCAGCAACTGATAATTACAAGGTAACTTCCTTGATCATCTACAAAAGACTCCAATCAAAATCATAGTAACGAAAGACTGATTTTTTTATTCATTATACAATCAGAAATAAGATAAGGATGTTCACTTTTACTCCTTCCATTAAACATCATCTTAGAATTTCTAGTCTGTGCAGTATGGCAAGAAAAATAAACAAAGGGCATCCGGATTGCTGAGGAGGAAGAGCTTTCTTGTTCACATACAATATGATTAGCTATGTAAAAACTGGATAGAATCTGCAGGGGGGAAAGGCACTAAAACTAAAAAGTGAGTTTTTTAAGGCAGCATGATGCAAGAACAATATACAAAATTCAATGTATAGTAGTCATCAAAAACTGAAACATTTAGGAATAAAGTTAACAAAAATATGCAAACATCCCACTGAAAAGTAAGAACACTGCCATAATAAAGAAAAGATATACTCTGCATGGGTTGAAAGGCTCTGTATTGTTAATACCATTTCTCTTTAAACAGATTCACCATGATCCCAATTTAAATCCCAGAATGATTTTTTTGTAGATACCAACAAGCTGATTGTAAATATCACATGAAAACGTAATGCATGTGAAATAACCAAAATGAATTTTATAAAGAATAAAGTTAAAGAGTTAACGCTACCTGTTTCAAGATTCACTAGAAAGCTGTAGTCATCAAGACAGTGTGGTATTGGTATCAGGACAGAAAAAGTAGATTGAATAGATCAATAGTGCATAAAAAAGAGCATCAGAATTACCCACACACAAATGCACACAACTGATTTTGGACAAGGTGCAAAGCCAATTCAGGGAAAAATGATGAAGGAAAGAGAGTCTTGTCAACAAATGGTGCTGGAACAATTGCCTATCTACACGCAAAAAAAGTAATTTTAATCCATATGCAAAATTAATTCCTAATAGATTGTAGGCCTAAATGAACTTGTAAAAATTCTAGAAGAAAACAGAAAGAAATCTACTTTGGATGATATGCGTTGTTTTTATTCCTTTCAACTGGATCACATTTATTGGTAATCCACTAATTTCTACCTTCTCCTCTCTTCTGCCTGATATCATAATAGCTGAAAAATCCATCTTTCATGCTCCTTGATACCATATTTTGAAATGCAATTTATGATGTGCCAGCAAGATACTCATGGATGATATGGAGAGCAGGAAGGAAGAAATGATCTTTGTTCGTTGGTAGTGGGTTGTGGAAGACATGGATGTGTTCAGTAGTTAGACACTGCGTCCCACCACTAGTCACCAGCTTTAGGATGTGGAATCACGTGCTCCTCTCTCGGAGGCAACAGCAGCCTCCTGACCCCTGGATTGCAGCTAGCATGATATAGCTGTATGTCTAGTGACTGCCCTCTGATGTTTGTTTTTTCAGTTCTCCAAAAGATTTTGTAAGTTTCTAATTCTATTAAAGTATTTTCACCTTGAAGTCCTTAGTTTCTATTTCTTGCACTGAATCATGTTCAATGCATTCTAAAAAAATAAGAGGTTTATTTAAATTATCAAAGCCTAAGGTTAATACTTTAAGTTTCATATTAATCAGAATCTTAGAACACCTTAAATCCTTTAGATTTACAAATTTGAGGCTCAAGATCTTATTGTTATTGTTTTATATATTCAATATTCATTTTATTTACCCACTTATTTACTACCTCTCTTTCTCTTGATATCTTTCTGTATTTCAAACCTTTCATATGGAATCATTCTCTTTCTGCCTCAAGCACATCATTTAGAATGTCTTTTACAGAGGGTCTATTGATGAAAAAATTCCATTTTGTTTACATAAAAAGTCTTCATTTTGTCCTCATTATTGAAAACATTTTCAGTGAGCATAGATTTACTCATCATTCTATTAACTTTCATTAACACTGAAAATATTATTTCCTGCCTACTGGCTTGCCTTAGTATTACTAAGAAGTCAGTAATTAGCTTGTCATTATTTAAAGACAATCCAATATGTCTTTCCCTTCTGACTATTATTAATACCTCTTCTTTGTCTTTCGTGTTCCCTGGTGACACTATGATGTACTTGGTTGTTTTCTGTATGCTGGCTGAGATTTACCAAGCTTATTGATCTGTAGATTTATATCATTCATTGATTCTGAAAAAACATATTCACTAATTTCTTTAAATATTGTTTCTGTCCTATTTTCATTCTCCTTTCTTGGGTGTCTAAATAAATGCATGTTAGATCTTCTCACTCTATCCTATATACCACTTAACTCTTCTGCATTTTCTACATTTTTGTCTCTTTTTGACAAACCTAGACAAATTTCTTCCAGCATATGTTCCACTTTATTAATTCTCTTTGTCATTTGTATTTAATCTGTAATTATATTCATTTTAAGCTTTTAAATTTTAGCAATAGGAATTTTTAATTTCCAGAAGTTCTGTGTTTTAAAAATATAGTGTGTCAATCTTATAGCTTATTGCTCTTACAGATATAGTTCCTCCTTTTTCTCATTTCCTTAAACATAGTGTCAGAGATGCTGTGTTTCACTCCCATCTCCCTTTAAGGAACAAGGAACTTATTTACCCAGCTAATGGGAATATTATTGTCACACAGTCTCTTTGGAACTAAGAACATTAATCAATTGTGATGTGTATTGTCCTTTATTCATACTGACTTTTTAAAAAAGTTTAAAATTCCCAAATTAGCCAATGCCCTTTGGGCAGAAATGCCTTCTGCATAGCTTCTACGCTTATGCTTTCCCTTAATTAACATGCCTGGTAATTCTGCCATCTTTTTATGTATTTATTACTTTTAAGAGGACTTGTAATTTTTTTTCTTAATTGGTAAGCAGATCCATATAACCTAGCACACTATTATGGAAAGCTAGAAACACCTGTCCCACCCACACCATGCAGATGTTTTTTGAGGCATAAAATATCCATGAGAGACAGGGAAAATATAAAGATAGCCAGAATCTAGCAATGGTTACTGTTTTGCTTTGTTCCAGAATACTCTGAGCTTCCTTCAGGCTCAGAGTGCCAGGGTAGTGGATAACATCTGCCATGGTCTCAAGTGGCGGTGCACCACAGGGGGAGAAATTCTTGGACCAGATAATTTGAAAAAATCTTCCAATTCTGTGGGCTACTGAATTTATGAATATAGAAAGCCACTTATCCCTAAACTTTATCCAGTCTCCCTCAGTTGATACACTACTCAGCATGAATTTAAAGCTCTCCCTGCTCTTGTCCCAGCCTCGACTCCAGACTCCCCACTGCTGTGCCACATGTACCAAGAGGCGTAGCCAACCAGACTGTCTTCCTCTAAACATCCTCCAACAGTTCCGCCTCCAGCAGCCTGACTCCAGCTTTCACTTCATGAAACACATGCTCCCCATTTACACACAGAAATTCTAGACCTCCTTCCAACCTGGCTCCAACGTCACCTTCTCAGAAAGCTTTCCTTGTCTCCCTGTTGGGTTGCTCCTTGCTTTGATCTCTCAGAGCATCTTAAACATTTTGAACAACTTTTGCTTATCTTTCTGATTTCTGTGTTATTTTGGTCTTTGATTTCATGTCCTAACCTGTTAGGAGCATGAAGCTCAGGCAGGTATGGTTTTGTCTTTACACCTAACATAGCTCTATAGGCAATACGGGTCCCCATTCCTTGGTATTATCTTTCCTTCACACATTGGCAGTAAGGGCTTCTCAGATTCCAAGGGATAAATGTAGATCCTCTGAGTTGCACTTACCCCTCTCTAAGGGAAGTCCTTAGAGAGGAAGTACAGAAGGAAGTCCAGGAGCCATGGAAGTCCCCATGCTGAAGTACAGAAGGAAGGACCAGGAGCCAGGGCATGAAGTTAGGTGCAGGGCATGCCTGGGTTGCTGTTGCCCACTAGCAGCAGAGCTGGCCAGGCTAAGCATAGTTGAGCATTTAAAATACATTAAAGGCCTGCTCCCTTTGAAGTTGGAAACTATCTCTATTTAATCAGAGAGAAACAACTTTTCAAAAGATTTTTTCCCCTCTTTTATACCTTCAGCTTGCTTGCTTCTCCTGTGGTTAGTAGCATGAATAAAACATGCATATCCCAATTAAATCTTGATTTAATTTCACTTCTTTGCAAAGCTGATGAACTCGAGTGCTTTCATAAAGATACTGAGCATTAGCATTCTTTTGTTATGCACAATCCATTCGGAGGAACAAGGGGCTAAAAATAATCAGCTGCCTCTTTCCTGGCCTTGCCAAGCTCTCAGTGAGTTAAAGAGAAAGGAAAACACACACACACACACACACACACACACACACACACACACACACACAGTCTCCAGCCAGCCCGATCCTCCCTGTGGAGACCCACTGGTAACTGTAGGGGATTTACGCACCTTTGACCATGAGGAAATTCTCAGGGTGGGAAGGCAGTCTACAAAAACGACACCATCTTGAGTGATTCTTGGGTATTTCACTGGACTAGCCAGTAGCCCAAGGTGATTAGAGACACCTACCCTTTCCTTCTCCCTAGGAGGCACCAGCAGCCGGGAGAGTTTCAGGACAAAGCTACAGCATCTCAGGGGGCTGATTGAGCTTCTTACTCACCATTTGCTAAGTTTAAAAAGTACAAATTTCCACCTCAACTTTGCTCTCATCGTTTCAAAAAATAAATATTTATTGATAACTGGGAAGAAATACATGAACATGTTTATCAGTAGTTATTCCTAGATGATGAGAGTACAGGTGATTTTTATGTTATCCCTGACTTTGTGGTGGTTTCTGAACTCTCTTTAATAAGTATGAATTCTGTAATCAAAAAAGTTATGGTTTTGTTTTTCTTTCTTTTTGGTACAAGGGATTGAATCTAGGGGTGCTTTACCACTGAGCTACAACTATAACCTCTGTCCTCTTAAAAAAAAAATTTTTTTTTTATCTTGAGACAGCATCTCTTCTAATTGCTGAGGCTGGTCCCAAACTGTGATCCTCCTACCTCAGCCACCCAAATAACTGGGATTACAGGGCACGCCACCATGCTGGGCAGAAAATGTTAAAAGACACATTTATTGAGTCTCCTTAGTGTATGCAGAGAGGAAAATTACCTAAGATATAGTACATAGCTTCATAGTTTTTAATTTATATAGAATAACTAATAAGGAAACAAATAATAAAAACTAAGTATAAAGATCCTGGTTTTAAGTTGTTCAGAGAAATAGTTCTGAAGGTAGCAGTGGGTAAAGGTGACCTTCCACAGGAGGTGAAACTAAAAAAGTTGAGATGTGCAGGTGTGAGGGACCATCAGTCATTCAGACCAAGTCTGCACTTGGAGATTAAATCTTGCCTTCCTCAGCCCCGACGATGCCCCCACCTTGTTTGTCCAAGTTGGTCTATTCCATGTTTGAGTTTCTCTTGCTCCTTGACAGTTCTTTCTTACATTCACTGAGCTGCACTCAGTTTCCCCAGCAGCTCCAGCTTCCCTCCTTGGGGCCACAGATACCAGATCTGCTGCCTCTGCTACACTGGAATCCTTCAAATTTAAAGTCAGCTTTGACACCTTCCTTCCTGCTTGTCTTTTCCTGAGTAAGCAACTATCGTTTTCACAACCACATTTCAAATGTCAATAAAGAAACTAGTTCAGCAGGGGCTGAGTTTACCTGGGGAATTAGGGGGAGATGCAGGTGGAGAGGGAGGAGGAGGCCACCTGGGGAACTCTTTGATCTGTGGGCTGAGCCTGTCTGCAGCTCCACACCCACACACTTAAGGATCTCTTTGATCCCAAGAGGAGCCTATCCTGGGGCTCTGGGGGCTCTTTATAGCCAGGTGCTTTGCTCACTGAGAGCCCAGGTCCAGTGGCCCCCATGGGGGACAACCAGGGAGAATGGCTTGGTTTTTAGTTCTGCAATTCCTTCCATTACTACATTTCCCCCCATCTGACCAGCAGATGGTATGCACCAGCCCTGGAAGCAAGACTCCCAGAGGTCCCTCTTCCATGTCTATGTGGTTCATCAGGTTAGCTGAAGTGGAGGCAGAGTGGTAGGTGCAAAATTCAAAGAGCTTCACCCTGACCTAAATGGATGCCATTGTTTGTGTGGGGAGGATGCCGGGAAAGATGAGGGAGCCCAAGGAATATGATGGGTTAGGGCAAGGATGGTGGTCAGAGTGGACTGCCCTACTAGTTCCCACTTGTAAATTCTCCCACACTCCTCAGATTCCTCCAGTTTCATGCAGCTGATGTGAATATTGAAGCACAAAATGGTTGCAATGACAACTCTGCAGGGAACATGCATGCTCAGGACTCTGTATTAATCAGGGTTCTGTATAGGAACAGAATCAATAGGATATAAATGTATATATATGTATATATATGGATTTATTAGATTTACTCACACAATCAGAGGCTGGATGGTCCCACAATGGCTGCCTGCAGGCTGGAGAACTGGAGGAAGCAGTAGCTGCACAGTCCAGGATGCTGAAGCCTCAGAACCAAGCAATCAATGATGTTATCCCAGTCCCTACCAAAGACCTGGAAACTCCCTGCAGAGTTGCTGGGAAGGGTCTGCTTTGGAAGAGTGAAGGAGCTGGAGTCTGATGTCCTCAGAGGATCACAGAAGCAATCAAGAACCTGTTCAACAACGAATCCTGACATTATGTAAAAGCATAATGCACTAATTAAAAATATATATATAAAAGAACCTGTTCAAGAAGAATCAGACTTGAATCTGCTGCTGCTTCCTTGTTCTTCCAGCTTTTATTCCATCCAAGCCTCCAACCTATTGGGCAGAGCTGCTCACATTTAGGGTGGGTCTCTGCTTTAGTTTGCTCTTCTACGTGCCAATCATTCCAAGAAACACCCTATTGACATACCCAGAAGACTCTTAATCTTAGGCTACCTTAATC
>PVKS010049141.1:0-12114 GCA_004027875.1 Aplodontia rufa | reverse complement strand
AAATTTTGACACATGGTCTTACTAAACTCCTGAGACTGTGAACTTGCGATCCTCCTGCCTCCGCCTCTGAGCCACTGGGATTACAAGCGTGCACCACTGCGCCTGGCTGGACGGCTTTTCAAAGGCTTGTCCTAGTCATTCAAATCTAACTAGTCTAGGCAGGGGACTCGGTGGTTAGGTGGTTGTGTGTGTGTAAAGTCCCTTGGATGATTTTGTGTGTGTGTGTGTGTGTGTGTGTGTGTGTGCCAGGGTTTGAATCCAGACTCTCAACCATTGAGTTATACTCCTGTGTGATTCTAACATGCACTCTATGTTCAGATCTGCTGCTTTAGAGGCAGATTGTGCACTTTGCCATGAGCTGCAGTGAATGCAGGGGTACCCTTGGCCTTTCCCCACCCTATTATGACTCATGGAAGAGGGAATACAGATTAGATTAGAACTGTCCAGGCTTCAGATTAGAACTACCTGGGGAGGGCTTCACCCTCCTGGGATTACTTTCAGAGATTCTGGTGTGATAATCCAGACTGAGACCCCCATGTCACGACTTTTGAAGTTCCCAGGTAGTTCCAAAGTATCATCCAGGTTGGAAAACTCCGCATTTATTTATATATATTTTTCTGGTGCTGGAGATGGATCCCAGGGGCATTCTACCACTAAGCTATGTCCTTAGCTCTTTTTATTTTTTTATTTTGAAACAGTCTTGCAAAATTGCCCAGCCTCTCCTCAAATTTGCAATCCTCCTGTCTCAGCCTCTTCAATAGCTGGGATTTCAGGTGTGTGCCAACAGGCCTGGTGAAGCTTAGCTTGAAGAGGTCCAACAACTATGGGTCTTTTTCATTTCTGATAATGGATGGAAGCTTTACATAATTGCTGGAGCCCGGACTGGAGGACTAGGTCCTGATCTCAAAAGAGGATTTGAGATTTGAGATTTATTCTGAAGGGTTGAGTGAATTTAAAGGACATGATTTTCACACTGTTTGTTTTTAGTGTGTGGTACTGGGGATTGGACCCAGGGCCCCTCACCTGATGAGCAAGCACTCTACCTCTGAATCACATTCCTAGCACTTTTCACACATTTTATTGCCTGCTTGTCTTTCTTAAGCATCGAGGAAATATGAGTGTTCTGTCTTAAATCTTTGGGGAAAAATCAACTTATTTAGGGGAAACTAATTCACTATTTTAGTGTAAAACTGAGTTAATAATTTATTATATAGCTTATAGCTAATAGGATTTTCAATATTCCCAGCACAAAAACTTGATAGATGCTTGAGGCAATGGATATGCTAATTACCCTGATTTGATCATCACGCATTGTATACGTGTATTGAATTATCACACTGTGTGCCCTAAATATGTATCATTATTGTCAATTAAGAATTAAAATATTAGGAGCTAGAGTGGTGGCTCGGCGGTTATAACGCTTACCTGACATGTGCAAGTACACGGGTTCAAACCCTAGCACCACGTACACAACGAAGTGTCAGAGCAATGAAAGCCATGTGAAAAACTCTATAAAAATTGATTCTCTCACTGTCCTCTCTTAAAAAAAAGAATTAAAATATTATCATGTGAGATTTCTTGGCCAAATTTTTGAAACAAGAAGAGCTTTGGAGTAAGATATTGGGAAGAAAAGTAGTTGGAGTAATGAAAGCATAAGGTGACACAGGGGGTTCCTATGCCCAGGAAGGTCTCTACAGGTTAGATATAGGTGACCGGGTGAGCCAGGGGTAGTTTCTAATGTGCCAAGGAAGTATTTAATTTCCAAATAAAAGTGGAGTCTTTTCAGGTTCCCCAGTGACAAAAGGAAAATAAGTTTAAGAGAGATTAAATATTATGCTACAAAGGAGATTGGAACAAATAAGAAATACTGGGAGAGCCTCTATTGTTGCATTTACCTAAATGGTGCTGTGAGAATCTGAAATAGTAGGTAAGAGGGAGGCCAGAGAGAATTGTCACGGAGACAACCTTGCTGCGATTCCCACTGTACAAAGGTCACTCTTCCCAGGCTGAAGAGGAAAACAGAAGAGCCATCATATTCTGGATGAAGGCATCATGTTCTGCCCTCTGAATTTCAGCCTTAGTGGAGAGATTGTGTCCACTCTGAATAAGGCCAGGACAAGGTTCCTCAGGGCTACTATTTTGTCCCTCAGTTACTGAGGAGAAGCAGAGTCCTGGGGCACACACATGGCACTTCCTTGGCGCTGATGTGCGAGAAAACCTAAGGGCCTAAGGCCCTGCTCCAATCGTAATGTGAAGAGTCAGGCTTGCTAAAGCCTTAACTAGCCTTAACTAGAACAGGAAAGAGGTAAATGGGATGTGGTTCTTGAGGTGACAGCCTCAAGCATCCCTTTGTGAAGACAAGGCCAGGTCCGCAGTTTTCAAGCCCAATGATCCATTATAAGTCCTGTAAAAGGGAATGAATTTCATCATGTTTTAGAGCAGCTTGTATTTTCAAGGCTATGAGAAGAAACTTCGAAACAGAAATTTAAAACAACCCCAAATAAAATTCATGATAATGTATGCAACCAAAATTTTGGAATTCAAGGAGATCAGGAAGAAATAGATAATTGGAGAAAAGTAACTGTCCTGAGTGTGGCCCGAGTGGCGGCGCTGATATCTATGCCTGCAGGTGACCACTCTCTCTGAGAGACTGCACGTTCAGTGACAGATGCAATGAGACAAGTTCCGTTTTAATATTCTTTATTTAACACAGCACTCGAAGGTATTAATATCACAATTCTCAAGGGATGTCACACTACAAATCACACTCTCCTATATTCTTATCTTATTTAGTCACAGCACACATAATATAATCTAATAATTACACACCACTTATAGACTATTCTTAATGCAAGAAGCTTAAGGCAAAGGTAAGGAAGAACAAGCTCATAGTCCTCTCACCAGCATCGGTGTGAAGTCCATGGTTACCAGTAGAATGCACGCAGAGTTGTCAGGCAGGTCAGGTCAGGCACTCTCCAGGAGCGGAGGTCAAACTGCAGGGAGCTGAGGAATCCGGCAGGCAGGCAGGCACTCATCAGGGAGCCGAGATCAGGCGCTCTCCAGACAGAGTCGAGGTTGCTGAGTTGGGCCTGGCAAGCTGCTTTGCTGAGTTCGGGGTGGCAAGCTGCTTCAGACTCTGGTGCGGAGTTGCTGGGTTTGATGGCAGGTTAAGCGGGTTGCAAGGGATGGAGAGGAGGCATGCAATGGGCGTAAGGACCAATGTCAATACGCTTCCATTGTGGGGTATGTCTCCCGATTTCTTGGATGCAGGCCTCGGTTTTTATCCTCTTTTTCTGAGGTTAAGGTCCACTTGTGGATTTTCCCATTGTTGAGTAGGTCTCTCCTGGTAACCCAGATAAGGGAACGCCCATTTGTAGTTTTTTTTTCATTCGTATGAACTTTTGGGTAGGTCTCACAGCTGCTAATCTTCTGCGAGTTAATTTTGGTATAATGCAGGAGCTGTGGCTCAGGCTAAGTTGCTTCACTGTGTAACTTGCGTTTTGGAAGCTTGCTCTGTGTACTAGACTCTGTCTCTGTCCACTCTGGACAGTAACTGAGGATTAAATGATGTCACAACTGAATGTATGCTCCCCAAATTCATACATTGAAGCCTCACCCCCTGATGTGATGGTATTAGGAGACAAGGCTTTTGGGAGGTAATTAAGACTAGATAAGAGATGGGCGAAGTGGCACCAGCCTGTAATTCCAGCTACTGGAAGTTTGAGGTTAGCCTCAGCAACTTTGACCCTGTCTCAAATAAAAAGAATAACAAGGGTTAGGGATGTAGCTCAGTGGTAAAGTGCCCCTGGGTTCA
This sequence comes from Aplodontia rufa, assembly GCA_004027875.1. Taxonomy (NCBI): domain Eukaryota; kingdom Metazoa; phylum Chordata; class Mammalia; order Rodentia; family Aplodontiidae; genus Aplodontia; species Aplodontia rufa. The sequence continues at coordinate 8,300 of PVKS010049141.1, read as the reverse complement.
ATCCCCAGTACCAGTGTGGTAAAAGGACTACAGAAGGACATTTTTGTCATCTCTAGTTTTGAATGAATGGGATTAACACTCTTGTAACAGTCTAAACAGAACTTGCCCTGTGATCTTGAGTACATCCTTTGCTGTCTCTGTGTACTGGTATCATCCGCTTCAAAGAAAGAGAACTTAAATCTATCATCTACTACTGGATTGGATCAGACCCACCCTTTACATGCTTTTGGGTATAATTTATGAATTTGAGACTTTGATTATTATTATTATTTTTTGTTACTGGTGATTGAACCCAGGGTGCTTTACCACTGAGCTACATCTTCTGCGCTTTTGATATTTTTATTTTGAGACAGGGTCTTGCTAAATTGCTTAGAGCTTTGCTAAATTGCTGCTGGGATTATAGGTGTGCACCACCACACCTGGCTAAATTAGCTTTGATTGGGTACTTGGGAGAAGGTGTTCCTGCTCAAACTAGGGCAGCCATTCTAAAGGATTCTTTGTCCTATGTGTCCAACAGTGATATCCCACTACTTCTTAAGTGCGGGAAGGGGGGTCAAAGTTCACATTATTTTTAAGTCTAGGACCTGGTTTAGAGTCAGGAGAGGCCAACCACTGCTGCTACAGATCCCTAGGGAGTAGGGTCAGTCAGGAGAAGGACAGGAAACAAGTGTGGGGATGACCATGGAAGACTCACGATTTCCAGGACCCCTCCTAGTCTTGGGGCATCCTCAATATAGTTCATCTGTGGGGAAACCCATAGAAGTGCCTGGGTGGAAGGTGGAGGGGCCTGGCCTAGATGGTGTTGGGAAGTGAGTGTTTCTGATTGCATAGGGAGCAGTTGACCAGAACAGACAACTTCTGAACCAGATTAGGTAACCTAGAATCTCTCCTCGCACCTCTGCCTCAGGGCTTGCCCTTCTCAAGGGCCATGTCCACCACAAACAAGATCAGTAGCAGAGTCCTTCAGGACCATTGATCTGCACTTGAGTGGTCGAGGAGCAAAGGGAAGAGGGAGGCAGAACAAGCTCAGTGTTCAGTCCTTTCCATTCTTGTGAAGAAGGGACAATGGGCACAAGCCTGTCCCTAAACCTCTATGTGTGGGCTGGGTCAGCTAATGTAATCATTTCAGAACCACGAAAGAGAACAGGAAAGAGACATGCCTGGGGAGACATGTTCCTCCCAGTCAAGGACAAGGACAGTACTCCCTATGGGGCCTCTGGCTGGGCTCATGACTAGTCCTATAGAAGCTCTACAAGCTTGTCAGCATCTGGACACCTTGTTGCCAACTCTTTTATTTTGTTGAAAATGGACTCATTTTAGTTATTTAAAAAAATAGCACATCATCAAATTTCCTCTACCTTGTACAGTTCTGTTGCATTCAAACATTCTAAAACCAGATAGTTCCCTTCCCAGAATCAAGTACAATGAGAAGCTAGAGACACATAACAATGCAAGCAGAAGATAAAAGTCCTAGCTGTAGGTCCCAAAACTTCCATTCTTATCATTTCAGTAAATGTAGTGTAGAAGTTCTTTAAAATATTTTCATCCCAATTCTTGGCGTGATGGCATACACTTGTAATCCCAGCTACTCAGGAGGCTGAGGCAGGAGGATTGCAAGTTCAAGACTGCCTCAGCAACTTAATGAAACATTGTCTCAAAATAAGAAAGGCTGGGGATGTGATTCAATGGTAGAGTGCAAACCCCAGTTTTTTGGGGAAAAAAAATTCATCCCAGACACCAGGTTTCTTCAATGACACCCAATTTCAATTGTTAGAAATAAAAAGTAATTTCTGTCTTTTGGTTATGGCATAGAAAAATAACACTATGCATTAGATTCCTTTAGTAATGAATGAGGGAAAGGAGAGGAAAGAAAAAAAGGTCTGAGCTGTGCTGGGTGAGTGGTTTCTATTTGTCTCTTTGAGGATATGACCAGGAGTTAAAACACACTTGTAGGCTGGAGTGGTGGCTCAGCGGTTTAGGCACTTGCCTGGCATGTGCAAAGACCCAAGTTCTAACCCCAGCACCACATACACAATGAAGAGTCAGGGCACCAAAAGCCACATGAAAAACTAAATAAAATTGATTCTCCCTCTTTAAAAAAAACACACTTGTGTGCCACTAGTGTGATTAGTATGAACTACCTTTATTTTTAAATGATAAAATGGAAAATACTTACTGGATATTAAAAATGATCAAAAGTTTATTTTTTCTTTTTAACTGCAAGTTGATCCTCCGTACCAAAAAAATGAAAGATACAAATTGAACAGAATTGGGATGGTAACCCATTGGACATTGCATTTCAGGTAGCTGCTTGCTCCGCAGAGAAGTAGGCGGAACAGGCACTAGGTTTTCTCAGGAATGTTATGGTAGTAATCAGCTATGTTCATGGCAGTTTATTTGTTGACTATTGATCCTTGGGATACGTGTAGGAAAGATTGGCTGCTGTTCTCTGACTACCTATATCTTTACATTCAGTGACCACAGAAAATACCCAGACAGGAGGGAAACATTCAGCTCCTGGGATTCTTTTTTTTTTTCTTTTTGGTACTGGGGATTGAACCCAGGGTCACTTTGCCACTGAGCTACTTTTATTGCCACTGCAGCCTTTTTTTATTTTTTATTTTGAGACAGGGTCTAAGTTACTTAGGGTCTTACTAAATTGCTGAATATGGCCTCAAAATTGCCATCCTCTTGCCTCAGCTTCCTCAGTCACTAGGATTACAGGCTTGTGCCACTGTGCTTGCCTCAGCTCCTGGGTGTTTTTTTTTTTTTTTTTTAAAAGAAAAAGGGACAGTGAGAGAGAGAGAGAGAGAGAGAAACAATTTTTATTTAGTTTTTCATGTGGCCTTCATTGCTCTGAGACTTTGTTCTGTACATGGTGCTGGGGTTTGAACTCCTGCACTTGCGCATGCCAAGCAAGCGCCATAACCACTGAGCCACCACTCAGCCGCGCTACAGGAATTTTTAAGGACCTTCCCTTTCCATAGAGTCCCAGAGTGGTGATAACTATGCCACTGTTTTCTGGCATGAGGTCCCATCTTCAGAGGGTTCTGAGAAGCATTGTGGGTTGGTCCTGGAGTCCTCGTGGAAGGAGTGGGTAGTCTCATTGAGTGGAACGTGGGTGATACACAAACTGGGAGTGGTGCTGAGGCAGTGGTCATTACAGCAGGGGAACCCCATGGGGAGAGGTAGTAGTTCCTGAGGCAGCTTCTGCTGTAGCTGCTGCAGGAGGAAGACACTGTCAACCCTACAATAGGCTCAATCTTGATCCCACAGACTGGTTCCATCCTCTTTTTCTTTTCCTCTGGCTGCTTGGGCTCTTCCCCATTTCATGTTAGCCATTGACAGTCAACTTAAAGAATTTTTTTTTTTCCACAGCCACATCTGCAGCCTCCCCAGTGGCCAACTGGATAGAAGCAACCACTGCCTGTGCAGAACAGGGACCATTCAGATCTCTTACAATGATTTCCTAGATCTGTCCCAGTGATGGTATTACCCAGACCACTAGCGTACTGTATGTGATGATCTTTTCCACTGGAGGGTCCTGGTTGAAGTTCACTTGAGAAGTTTATGTGTTATAGAGTCATTATTCATTCCACAATATTGGTCTTTCATAGTGTGATCAGCCTGGGAGGGGACCATCTGGATCTGTAGGCCTCTCTGTCCATATGGATACTCCCTTACACTCTCCTTTTACCCAGAAGGAGAAAATGTGGGGCTGATTCTGTTCACAGTAGTGTGCAGTCTGGAGAGCTGGGGCAGCATGTCATGGTAGACGTTGCTTTCCCCCAGCATGCCAACTGGCTGTGTTCCATCAGAGTTAAAAATCTCTCTCTCCACAGTCTGCACTTAGTACTCTGTTGACATCTGACTTTGGTAGGTCAGCTGTCAAATCTGGCATCATGCGCTTGAATGAATAGGCCATACTCTGGGACTAAGAGGCAGGTCTAGCAGGCATCCTTCAATTCATCTCAGATTTGGCATACTCAGGTCTTTTTAAAACACATAGGGACCCCAGAGTACCAACAACACATTGTAAATGGCCTGGCAGAGATTTTTCATTCCTTCTCATACTTTTCTTTGGTCATTGGAATATATGGATTTTCTCCAAATCACATCTGGCACAGAATGGGGAAGTCTACACCCACTTCTATTTCAGCTTGCTGTGGGTTTTGGAACCCAGAGAGGGCACCATCTTGAAAGTTTTTGGAGGCTGTGGTAGCATCAGAATTAGGAATTGGGACTCTCCTAGTTCTGGTGTTTTCCCCGACAAAGGAGGAGAACTTAACATATCACAAACTTGATTGAATTGGGCCCATCCAGGAAGTGCCTTCTGTTGATTTATTTAAAAGTTTTGGCATTGCATTTTATCTGCCAAATCCATTCAGTGTAACACCGAAACTAGTATTTGATTTGAGAGAGAGGTCCTGGGAGAGGGTGGACCTGACCTCACCTGAGGGCACAGATTCTGAAGGATTCAGGGTCCCACAGCTCCAACCGCAAAACAAGAGCTTCTCAAGTTTCTAGAAATACATGCCAATGGTTTATTTTGTTTTAGAGAGAGGGGCAGTGAGAGAGAAAAAGAAAGAGAGAGAGAGAATAAATTTCATTTAGTTTCTCATGTAACTTTCGTAACTTCGTTGTGTACAGTGGTGCTGGGTTTCAAACCCACATTCTCATGCATGCCAGGCAAGTGCCACAACCACTGAGCCACTGCTCCAGTGCCAACACACCCATGATTGTTGAAAAAAATTTTCCATCTCATTGGGAGTTTCTGGTCAAATAGGAAATGGCAAAATTCTAGTATCTATATAATTACAGAATTAGCTGTCTTTTCCTCATGCTGGAATTAAAATAGTTAAGGTTTCAAGGGTCTTTCCCCATGGATACCAGTCCCATTCCTGTAGCCAGTGCTTTTTATTTCAGTAGTTTCTTTTTAGATAGTAATATGAATATATGGCATATAATGTAATTTATTTTATATTAATATTGTGTCTCTTAAACCTATTTATTCACATTTCCTCTGTTGAATTTATCAGAATGTTTTTATGTCTCTTTTGTATAAATCCCAATTTCATTAGACTTTCTGGAAGTGTGTGGAGGGCAGGCTCTCTAAGCCTGGGGGTATTGATGCCAACTCCCATTAAAATGAGCCAGAGTTCGTGTCCTGGGTGGTTTGTCCAGGTCAGTGGTTCCTAGCCGTGTCTCTCTGACTGGGATTTACACATAAATGAACAGTTCTGACCCACTTTGGGAATGCTCAGGTACCTCTTCAATGAGAGTCAACTATCAGCCTTATGCATCTGCCCAAGTCACTTACGAGAAAGAGAGGTAGGTCCCATTACTACAGGAGGTCCAAGGAGTTCCCAGAGAGGGGGATCTCAACTCAGGACAAGTGGGGTCCTTGACAAACATCACAGAAAGGAGTTTAAGGACACATCCATTAGAGATAAAAACAGATTAATTTAGGAAGGCAGAGACACATTCAAAAGAGGATGTGGGCTGTCTTAAGAGTGAGAAGTGCTCTTGGTCTGGGGTGTTAATATTCATGAAGGGGTAGTAGCCTGGAGGTCTGTACAGGAGGTAGATTCAGGGCAGAATGATGAAATTTGGGGTCAGTTTTCCTAGTGCTTGTGCATTACCCTTGTATCATGTGCTTTTTGCCAGCAAGGACACGGGATAGGTGCCGGTTACGTTGCCTCTTCTGCATTCCAATAATATATGGGAAAATTTCCTGCATTCCAGTGGTTTGGAGGCACTTCTTTTTTGAGACCGTATAACTTTTCTTTCTGAATTCTCCAATTCCTATCTCAGTTTGATTCTGAATTTTAGTTTCATTATGTAGGTTTTGGGAGAGGGGAGGGGTCATGGGTGTATAGAACTGATAAAACCTTGTTTTTCCACTGGAATATGGATCAAGGTTCGGAGAATCTCTATCTCTGAGTGACCTCCTCCCCCAGAGCCTTGTAGTGCTCTATACACTGGCTGGAATTTCACAGTGAGCACTGAGGATCCCACCCCACCCTTCAAAAAAATTTTCCCCAGTAGGTGCTGGAAAGTGGGGGCCTTCCTGGGGCAGACAAGCAAGTAGGTTCTCATAGAGCTAATGATCTCTCTAGTGGGCAAAGGACTGTAATACTTGGCTTTCCTAGTCCTTGTCAGAAAAGTGAAAAATAAGTTGATGTGTGTATCTATGCAAATGATAATATGAGTCGTGCTAAAGGGAAATCTGTGGAATTAGGATCTACCTGGAGAAATCTATTGCTGCTGGCAAATATCTTCTTGGAAATGTACAGAGAGTTATAAAAGAGAGAGAGACTCTGCCATGTATCTGTTTTGTTATGATCACAGAGTCTGTGAAAGAAGCAGCTTCTGCTGCAATGCTGTCAGCAGAAAATGGAGGCCCAGAATTGTTAGATGGAAGGACCACCAGTTTGAAAAACTTGAAGGCAGGATTCAAAGGACACCTATCATCACTGAATTTAAATTTGTCCCATGATACTCAATGAGCCTAAAAGCACTACCAATGAAAGAGGGAGCAGTGAGAAAAGGATTGCAGGTCCTATCACCTAGGAAGGTGAGCACTGTTTCTGCCTGCTATGATTTAAATGTGTTCCCACAAAAGGATGTATTGGAAACTTCGCCCCCAAAGCAAGAGTACTGGGAGGTGAGGCCTAATGAAGGTCGGGGATGGAGGCTCATGAGCAAACACTCATTGTTGGTGTCCTATCTGGGCATTTCTGCCATAGTTTCTTGCCCAGGAAATGCTGCTACAACAGAAATAAATATTCCAACTCTGATCCTGACAGGCAGAGCCCCAGGTTCTCACTCAGTCACAGTGGGTCCTTCTGACTCGGTTCTGTCACCTGGTGACAACCCAACAATCTTAGCAGGATTCTGGAGGTAGGTGGGGTTAGAGATGGCATTCACTTTGTGGTGATCATGTGGACATGCACCATTGGTCTTGTTCCATTCAGACTCCTGGTTTGCTGTAGAACAGGACAGAGTTTTCCCTTGTGTCTTGTGGCAGATGGGGAACGATGAATGGTTGATGGTTTGCTCATGAAGCTCTATCCCGGATACCGCTGGTATATAGATGGTGCCAGGGGCCAGCCCCAGCTGAACTCGGGTCCCTGAAGGTGGAGTGGAGTCGGATGATAGGGAGGAACGGCTGGAACCTCCAGGGCAAGTTGCAAGCAGACACAATTCCCTGCTTGAGCAAAATGCCATTCGTTCTTTATTGTTGAACATTTTTATACAGGTGCACAAACAAGACTTTCATTATCTGCTTCATTATACAATTCTCTTTTTAGTTTCCCAGCAGACTTAACATTTAAACCATTAATACAATTTATGTCTTCGACCTTCCCACCACTAACTAATTGGTGTAAACTGTTGCCTTTTTTTCCTTCAGAGACTTCTTCAAACCGTTGCCTCACTTGATAAGAGAAGTGTTTGAAGTTTTCTGTGCTACGTTAATCTAGAAGCCCTATCTTAGCATAAGTGAAAAGTTTCTTATTAGCTAGGGACCAAATGTAACTATTTGGTTCAAACTGTTTCAGAGCACCAGACAAAAAACTATCCATTTTATCATAAAGTCATGGTCAAATCTTCATAGACTGTTTCATGTACTGCACAGAGAAGCTTTATTTTCTAAAAGAATAATATTGTACTTAATTCTTTAAGCCTGCTTTGATCAAACACTTCCCCAAACTACATCTCCGTATTTTTATCCAGAGGCTACTTAATTAGCTAGACTACATTATAGGCTATTATACTCTTATATCCTATTAACTGCAGACCTAAAATTATTATGTCATTGTGACCTTACTAGATATATTATAGTTATCTTAGGTCCTATAATTGTTAATTCTATAAAATATTTGTGCTTTTTAATCTATGGGCTAAGAGGTAAAATCTAACTTCTACAAAGACAAGAAAGGCAAATGTGACTTATTTACTGCTAAGGGGTCAAAACTCAACCTCTGCAAGAACAGGAAAGATAAACATGTCTTTCTGTAGATGTTTCACGTGTCACAGTTTCTTTGTTCCCTAGTTCTAATTATTTTTCTTTCTATATCCAATTTCATTTTAAAGCCAGTATAGCTTTATTATCCATGATTTTTATATGTGTTATTACTAATACTCTTCTCAACAATCCGCAACAGTAGTTTGAGTAATGCAATTCTTATAACAATCAGAAAGTTTCCAGTTTAAGTAAATTCATAATACATATAATTACTAAAACACAGCCAATTTCTAGAAGGGATGGTTTTGGCAATCTCCAGGGCTGGCTTTGC
>PVKS010049140.1:0-12110 GCA_004027875.1 Aplodontia rufa | reverse complement strand
CATCCTGACCAATCCACAATTTAAACATATTTGTAATAGAAAGTCATTTGCTGCACACAGATTGTCTTGATTTCTTATGGGATGACGAGAAGAAGTTGAATGAGAAGGTAGGCTATTTCTTAAAAAGTAGAGCTTTAACTTTAGCATCAGGATAGTCTACTGTGTGCCATGAAAAAATATGTTATTGGGCTATGCCAACCGCTCTCTATTGGCCTAAACACCATAGGGGAGTGGGGGAAAGAGGATGCACACAGTGGCCAGGACTGTCCTGGAGACGTTCCATGGCACATGCAGGACTTCATACCTCAGAAGCCCGGAGCCTAGCTGGGTTCTCCCAAGGATGCCCAGCTCACACTGCTCCAAGGACTCAGCAAGTGGAAAAGCAGGGTTCATGTTAGATAAACCTAACGTCCAACCAAACATTATCAAATGAGCCTGTCCCAGGAGGTGAGCAGTATCTGTATTTCAATGTGTTATCAATATATTATCTATATTTCAATAGTAGATGTTTGAAAGGAAATACTGAATGTTTTTTCCTTTCGTAAAGCATGGTAATATTTGATCTTCCTCTTCCAGTGGACAATTCACGGTCTTGGTTTTCAAAAGGTCTGGCATGCAGGAAAGAGGAAATAGGTACAAAGCATTTAATGTATGTCTGCCATTGCTAACGGATTGCTTCTTCCCTCGCCACTGCCTGCAGACCCACTTTCCTCATTTTCAGACCCGGAGTCTACGTGTGCACGTGTTTTCTGCTGAATTTCCTTTGAGGATTAGGAGGATTAATTTCTGAAGCATAATTGTGATTTCATTCATGATCCACTTTATGATTAAGTAAATAAATGTCCTAATTTCAGCTTCATTGTAAAGAAGCCTGGCAGCCACCACTCTGACCTAGCGATCAAGGTCACCATTGCCAGCAATGGACAGGGTGACATCCTGTGGCCCCTGAGAGGGCACAGCTCCATCTCCAGGAAAGTCCTGCCCGAAATGCCAGGCTCAAGTCTCCACACGAGCGATCATCACATGAACCCAAACTGAGGGACGAAATAACTGGCCTGGGATTGTCAAATTGTCACTGTCATTAGACAAAAAGAAGGACAAAGGGACTGATCCTGATGAGAAGGATTAAAGGGTCAGGAAGTGGAACTCAACATAAGCAAAATCTGCTTCCCTCCTAGGTACGGACCTGAGAGATCTAACTAAGGACTGTGCCTTGGGTAAGAGGAGGGCCTGAACATTAGTTTTCTGATTGTGATAATTGTGCTATGTTTATGTAACAGATCACCCTTTGTTAGGGCTTGGATATGAGGTGTCCCCCTGAAAAGCTCATGTGTTAATGCAGCAGTCGTCAGAGGTAAAAGATCAGGTCATGAGAGCTGTGACCTAATCAGCGGATTAATACATTTGGTGGATTCATACTTTGAATGGATTGCTGCGTGGTAACTGTAGGCAGACAGGATGTGGCTGGAGGACGCAGGTCACTGGGTGCATGCCCTTGGGAGTATTCTGTACCTGGCTCTTCACTCGGTCACTGCTCCCAGCTGTCATGAGCCAACAACCGTCCTCACCATGTTCTTCTGCCATGACGTTCTGCCTCGCCTCAGGCAAAACAATGGAGTTGGCCGACCATGGACTGACCCCTCTGAAACCATGAACTCAAAATCATTCCTCCTCTAAGTTGCTTTGGTCAGCATTTGGGTGACAGAGATGAAAAGCTGACTAACATGCACCACTGCACTGAGGAAGCCTTCAGAAGTTTCTAGAAGAAAAGAAGAGTCACGTTGTCCACTTGCTTTCCAGCAGCACAGGGGAAAATTCTGCACACACATATGTGTGTAGGTGGGGAGAGACAGCAGATGGGTGTCCAGTTGAGGACCACGTGGAAGTTTTCTCAGAAGCCTGAAATTATGTCAAGACAAACAGCAAGAAGAAAGAACATGTCCTCTGGGAAAAGTACCCAGTTTCATTTGGAGAGGAGTCCTTTTGCTGTGCAGTCTGCTCAGGGTGCCCCAGCCAGGTACAGCCTTGGTGTGCGTCACCGCTGGGGGCACAGGATGGCTCCCCAGGCTGACGTTCTTGAATGCTTCAGCATTTTCTGCTTCTTCGGCTGAGAGAGTTTGAGTTCCTGTAACATCCATAGACAATGTGGACTCTATCTAATCAAGCCAGAGTGGAGCCAAGCAGTGTTCCAAATACATAACTGTAAGGGTGGCTTTTTTTTTGATTGCTCCTGAACCTAACTGAATGGCATAATAGATTGGCCCAGATGGAGAGCTAAATCACTGGAATCTGCGATGGCTCTGTGCAGCCTGCTCCACATCATTTTTCTCCAACTATAAAATATTATAATGGAGAACAAAGAAAGGAATAACACCATTTTCCAAGACTTTTTACAAGACAAGGTAATCTCATTTTTTTCTATCAGGATATTGAATATGCAATATTTTTTAAAAGACCCAAGCCTTGCCTGTACTTGATCATATGCTCTGTAATTGTTGTATGTAGGATTATTTTGGAGATAAAAGAACTAATTTCTACCTGAAAGGCTGAGAACCAATATACAATGAAACAACGCAATTACTTTGTGCTAAATTGACCACTTGTTAATTTTGGTTAATTTCAACAGTATTTTATGTCCATTTACAGTTGACCTTCTGGAGCCGTGGATTCCACATCCTTGGAGTCAACCGACTGCAGACTGAGACAAGCCCAGCTCCCCGCTCCAAAAGAAAAAGGTGCATTTGTACACAACACGCACAGACTTTCTCTGCCATCACCCCTATGCGGTGCAGCACAACAGCCATTATGCAGTACTTGTACTGGATCAGGTGCTGCTAGCAATCTAGAGGCGATTTCAAGTACACGGGGGATTGCCCGGGTTAGATGGAAACACAGCACCATTTTACGTAAGTGACTTAAACGCCTGTAGATTTAGTTTCCGGGAACCAGAGTGGTGGGGTCTGTGGACTGTGGAGAAAGACCAAGTGGGGAGGCAGGTGGCGGGAGACATGAACCTGCCCCTTAGGGCCAGTGCTAATACGCAACAGGGTTGGTCTCTACGACAATTTAGATGGTTATCGTTCAAAATTGGAGGTGGCGCCATAATTTCTGGAGGGAAAATGGAAGAAGGAAGAACACTCCAGGCCATTCCTGTAGGCTGCCTTCTGCTAACTCCAGGCCCAGCCTGGGGTCCCCGTTGGTGACATCCAGGTCTTGGCAGCCAGCCGTGAGCAGGAATGCTGAAGAACACGGCACAGGTCCCCAGTGGAGCCGTCGCCCTGCCTCCCTGGTTCTCGCACGCGGACAGCAGCGTGCTTCTGCCTTAGGCTGCAGAGGTTCAGCTCTTTTGTTAAGAGGCCATCTCCGTGAATACATCCTTGATTCACCTTTCTGCACATCAGGGCTTGCTGAGGGAAGACCACCAGCACCCGTGTTAAAGGACGAAGCGTAGTGACCACACATCCCCCGTCAGGGCTGGAGATGGCCACCTGTTCCCGGGACACGGGAGGCTGGCCTCCTCTGCAGCCTTCTTTTACACCCCCAGGCTAATGAACACCGAGTCATTCCCTCCTGCCTTCAGAGAGGAGTCGCCTGCCTGGCCCAGCGAAGGCTGCCCTGACTTCCTCTCTCTGGAGGACAGGAGGGCAGATGAGGCAGTGACTCTGTGACAGCTGAGTCTTGTCATCTCAGGGCTCCTCTCCTGGGGTGTGACCGTCCCACATGGGGTGCCTCTCAGGGAGCCAGTGCGCTCACGATGCTCTGTGTGTAAATTCTGTCCCCAGGTTGGGAGTGTCCACAGCCTGTCTCTAAACACAAACGCGTACACACCCACATGCTTGGGCCAGGTCAGGTACCCAGCTAAGACACAGGTGAAGTCCTGTGTGTTCTTCTCAGTGCAGAAAAGCACAGGGTTCTTTCATTGGAATCTTAACGGAGTCAGTAATCAAAACACAACACCAAACTGAGAACCACTGTTCCACCAGCCACTGCAGTGTGAACCTCTGGAGGAAAAGGACATTGTGTTGGCGTCCACAGGGTCTGGCGTAGTGTTTGATATATAGTAAATGCTCAAATTACGTTAACTGAACAGATCAACAAGTTGTGTTATCCTCCACCCATGCGCTGAGCCTGGTGCCCTGGGTGAACGAAATAAGCGTGTGACATTTAAATATAAACCCATGAAACATATGCTCTTAGGAACAGACGCACACAATACAAAATTACATTTACCAGCATTAAATTCTGATAAAGTTCTATGTTAAGAAACATACAATCGGGGCTGGGGTGGCGGCTCGGTGATTACAGTGCTTGCCTGGCAGGTGCGAGGACTCCGATTTGAACCCCAGCACCACATACACAACGAAGTGTTGAGCAACGAAAGTCACACGAAAAACTAAATAAAAAATTGATTCTCTCTGTCTCTCTCACACATTGTCCCTCTCTCTTAAAAAAACAAAACAAATATACGATTGCACGAGAGAACAGAAAATATTTTTGTACATTACACAATTTAGTGTGAGGAAGAGATAAAAACTACAAATAGAGGTCAGGGTGAGCGATCTATTAAATATAGACTTGGTTACATTAAACACTCATTTTGCATGTAGGCATTTGAAATTTTAAGAATTTTGTGTTTTTAGCAGCGAGAGGCTAAAGTCAAACACCCAAACACACACACTTATGAATGTTTTTCCTTTTCCAAAAATATTTACAGGATTTTTATAATACACATTATCAAATGATACATGCCACAAATAGATTCGTTAACTTTTTCTGTAAATCCTTGTCCCAAGAATCATTGTCCTTTCTCAGGTGGGGGACAGTGAAGATTGTGGGCTAAACTGTATTCTCCAAAAAGATAAGTCAAGCCCCAATCCTGGTACCAATGAGTGAGCCTTATTTGGACAGACTTAATCTTTGCAGACTTAATCTAACTAAGATGAGGTCATTAGGGAGGGTGCCAATCCAATATAACTGGTGTCCTTATAAGAAGGGACAGAGATACAGGGAGGAAGGAAGGTGCGTGGAGAGAGGGGTGGCTGTTGGAATGACTTCCTCAAGCCAGGAGTGCCAAAGGCTGTGGCCACACTGGAAGCTGAGATGGTTGCGAGGCATGTTGTCCCCAGCCTGCGCTGCTGAGGAGCACATCACCCACCCCACTGCCTTCAGACCCCCTGGCTCTGGGTGTGTGAGTGATGCCATCCAGATGGTTCAGTGTCCTAACTTGTGGGTTTTGGTTTGTTGGAGTCCTAGGTTACCGTTCCACGGGCAGAACAGCTCCTCTCCTGACCAAGGTCCTGCTGGTGCAATACTGGCTCTCATCCGTCCCTGGGTGACATCTTTGACCCTCCATGAGAGAAGAGGGACCGAAAAGGACCGACTCACAGAACGCAAGCTGCTGAGAAGAATGTCCTTTTAACCCAGGACCACTAGGGGACCAACAGACCTCTTCTGTGACACCCGCAGGCACACTGCTGGAATAAGAACGCTGTGAGAGTGCTAGGATTCAAGAGCCCAGGCATCGCCTTCCCTGGAGTCACCTGGACCTCACCTGGAGGCAGGCGGACTTCACAGACTTCACGAGCCACCCTTCCTGTGAGCTTCTGGTGCAGGAGGAAGATGGGGATGACCTCCCACTGGTGGCCCATGTCCTCTCCATTGCCCTTCAAAGCCACCCTTAAGCTGCTGCAAGAGTTTTCTCCACAGCTGGGCTTTCATTTGTTGGGAAGAAGGTGGTGGGAGATGGATGGCGGGGAGCACAGAGTCGGGGCTTTAGCACGCGTGGCGCTGGCACTGGAGGAGCCAAGGGTGGGGTTTGCTGTACAGGGCTTCTTTGTGTGCGAGCTTTCTTAGGAGCGCTCTGGACGTCGCTTTTCTAGGCGCTCTCCAGGTACTGTGAACAGCCCTTCCCTCCTGGCTCGCACTGTTCCCTGCTCTCCCTCTCACCCCTCCTGCTTCTCCCCGTTCCTTTCCGAGCACCCAGTCAGAGCCTTCTGCATTCCAGGGCAGCCTGGCCCTGGGACCCTGCCACGTTTCTAACTGCTCCTCCCTTCCAGTCCTCATCCATCCGGTGGGCTTCTCCTCCTTGCAGCGTCCTGCTTCCCATCCAAGCTTGCCTGGGACAAGGCCGAGCTGGTGATTCCACAGCCTTGTTCCCAAGGAGCTTATGTGCACACTGTGCCGGGTGCCAGGCCTTGGCAGCTGGGTGTTAGGGGACAGCGCTTAGGCATGGTGTCCAGCGTGCGGTGTGCCTCTGTTGCGATGCCCACATAGCGCCAGTCCATCCATGTGGTCCATGTGCCATGTGCACTGGAGAGCGACGCCTCTGTTGGCTTGGCCATGGTCACCTGAAGGCAGGTGCTATTTTTCCATCAGCAACCTCTTGTAGACACCCCACCTACGACATGGCATGTGTTTTGGATACACGAGTGGGAAGAAAGAAAACATTGCAGCCACCCCAAGGCTCTTTCTGTATCATTGCTTTAGGGAACAACATGGGCCCACAGGATAGTGTTTCTCACATGGCCTCACTGCTAGGCCAGTAGGACACACAGGCTAAGACCCCTATGGAAGCCTAATGCGGTCTGCCGACTCTGGGTGGTAAATGGTCCCCCAGAGCATGGCAACTGTGTCCCCTCAACAAGTGGGGACAAGCTTGGCTGGTGAAAAGTGACATCTGACCAGCGTTGATTGACAGGTGAACGCATGCACAGAGCTGGACGGATGATGAATGCGACTTGCAGATGAGAAGACAGAAAAGGCGAGCAGGCCAACAGCTATACCCTGGACTCCCAGACAGCGACGAGTGCCATGTTCCAAAGCCACGAGCTGTGACTCCAGCACTGGAAAGATCTCCGCGGCTTCTGCCTGATGAACTGTGATAAAACTGTGAACCTTCTTGTGGAAATCATTTGAGGAAGACTTGAAGCAGTCTGCGCTAAGTAAGTGTATCCAGGCCAACTTACGAGAACCTCTGTGAACGGGCAGAGCGAGGGACGATCCTGCCGGCGGTGTGCATTTCGGTCCCTCCCCCAGGCACACTTAGGCTACCCAGGGCACTCGGAGCTGTCCTTCAGGGCTGACCACGCTGCCCACCACCTCCCCTGCCCCCTGCTGACACTGGGCTGATGGGAGAAACCGGGCACAGCCCAGCAAGAGCGGTGTGTGTCCAGTTGATTGGCAGAGCAGCCCTTTGCCCGTTCAAGGCATATTAACATTTCCATCTGGAACCTCCCAGCTCCCCGGGTTCAGAGAAACGGCACGGATGAACCTGGATTACACCTGTTATCATTTCCTGCTCCAACGTGTTCCGCGTTCTGGGAGTTCTGCTAATGCAACGGTGACAGAGGAGCAGGCAGCTCTTTGGAAAGGAAACGAGGAAAGCATTGTTTGGAAATGATGAGAAAAACCTAAGAAAGCTCTCTGAACCCTCATTAAATCAGGAGAAACCAGGAAAGGAGCCGGCTGGGTACAAATGGAACGGAGGAAAACCAGTTACAGACAACCAAACAGCATCGGCAGTTACGGAAACAGTGTGGCACCAGAGTGACCACAGACACACGGGACGGAGGACAGTGCCGGAGCTGAGCCACTCGCGTCCAGCCAGGCGAGCTCTGACGAAGAGCACATCCCGGGCAAAGGACGCCCTGCTCAATAAACATGTGAGGAAGGAAGCTGCCCGCCTCTCACTAGTGACACAGATCAACGCCACAGGGATCGAAGACGCCAAGCCAAGGCCTGGAGCCGCTAGAAGAGAACCAGGACGGGCAGGGTCATCAGGGAGATCCCAAATGCACGAAAAAAAAAAAGCACAAATGCACAAATGGGCAAATGTCAACTTTCAAAGCTTCCACACAGCAAAGGAAACAATCACAGCATGACAGCGACCGGCAGCAGCGCAGGAGACGCGTGGACTGACCATCTGACGCGGGGCTAAGGTCCACAGGGCTCACGGCGCCCCCAGATCCCAACAGCAAATGTAGAGACAGCCAGGGCCCGCCGGAGTTCACTAGATGCTCCTCAGAAGAAGACTGTGCATGGATAACAGGAACAAAAAACGAGCTCCACATTCCCGATCCTCAGGGGAACGAGGACCACGGCGAGACCTCGCCTCACTCTGGTAACAACGATTCTTATGAAAACGCTAAAGACAGCAAGTGAGAAAGGACACTGAGGCACTGTTGGTGGGAGTGTAACTTAGCACAGTCATTATGGAAAGCAGTACGGAAGTTCTTCAAAAGCTGAAAAGGAGAGCTACCACCATACCCTCCTGCACTCCCAGTACCGGGTATATATCCAGAGGAAGGAGACCAATACATTGAAGAGACATCCACAGTCCCTGGAGCACTACTCACAACATTCAAGGAGCAACCCAAGTGTCCAACGGTTGAATGGATAAGGAATGGACACGTGTGTATGTGGTACACATACCCAATGGAATATTATTCAGCCATTAAAAAGAATGTCCTTTTGTCATTTGCTACAAAATGGATGGAACTGGAGGTCATTGTGGTAAATGAAATAAGCCAGGCACAGAAATGCCAGTAGTGCTTTCTTTCACTCCTGTGGAATCCAAAAAAGTCAATCTCCCAGCAGCTGAGAGTAGAATGATGGTCACTAGAGGCTGGGGAGAAGAGTGGGTAGGGAGGGTTGGTCAAAGGGTATAAAGTTTGAGAGGAGTGAGAAGTTCTGTGTGCTATTGCACAGTAGGGAGACTGTAGATACGCTTCTATAGTCATATGCTTCAAAAAGCCAGAAGATAGAATTTTAAATCCTTTCACCATAAAAAATGACATGTTTGAGGACATCGATATCTTTACCCTGATCCGCACATCAGGCACTGTGCACGTGGACTGAGATATCACGTTGAACCCCGTAAGTGTACACAATTATTATGTTTTTATGCATCAGTTTATGCCTAGGAAAAGGTGCATGTTGTACTGGGGACTAAAGTCAAGGTGCTGCACCACTGAGCTGCCTCCCCACCCCTTTTATTTATTTTAGTTATAGATTGAGAATGAGAGAGACAGAAAGACAGAATGTTTTATTTAGTTTTTCATATGGCCTTTGTTTCTCTGACACAGAGGTGCACATGTGGTGCTGGGGTTTGAATTCGGGTCCTTGCGTACACCAGGCAAGTGCTCCAACCACTGAGCCACTGTTCTAACCCTCCCATCTCTTTTTATTTATTGTATTTTGAGACAGAGTCTGGCTAAGTTGTCCAGGTTGACCTGGAATTTGTGGTCCTCCTGTCTCCTGCATCGGCCTCCTTAGTAGCTGGATTATAGACCAGAGCCACCAACCCTGACTTTAGGAAAACTTGACTAGAAATGTGATCTTAAATTAGTAACAACCATGACCAGCAAGAGCAGCACCAAAATTATTAAGCACAAAAAATCACATATACAGTATGTTCCTGTATTGAAGTGTAATTTTCAAAGATTTTATTGTTCTGAAAAATAATTCATACTTGGAATATAATTTGTATCAAATATTAATAGCAGTAGTTTGGAAATCCTAGCAAAATAAATCCAAAGTAAAAATTGATAAGGATTTGCCTATGTAAAATTATAAAGTTTTGTGTAAAAACAAAAACAAAAATCAAGTTAACTTTATAAAAAAGCCAAAAGGTGAATCAAGAATATTTTTTTAAAAATTTGATAAACCAAGATTTTTCTATCTTTAATACATAAAGAGTTCTGACAAATCAATCAAAAGAATACTCAATGAGGAAGATCCTTGAGGATAAAACTGGGGATGTACTATAGGAGAAATCTGAATGTCTAAAATTCATCCCTAATATAAGAATTAGGCTATGCTTCGTGTGAACAAAGAGGAATCACAGTGAACCATAACAGTAAACAGAACTTCACAACACTTAAACAAGCCGGGTTAGCTAATCCATCCTGCTACAGCACAGGAACTTGCTGTGGTACATATATTTTAAATACAGCACTGATGATTATTTTTAATTTCAGAAATTATTTTCTATTATACTTAAGGCACTGAATGCGGAACCATTCACCAGAGTACAATAGCTACTGAGAACATTAAAAGTGGTGACTTAGAAAATGCTAATCATATGTGTCTGATAAACCACTGCATTATCAAAAGCAAATGAATGACCAAGTTGTCCTTGTTAAGAAAACCACATTTCTCTCCTTATTTCTGTTCACTCTCTTTTCCTTCCTCCTCACTCCCTTTCCCTCTCCTTCCCCCTATACATTATGAAAACAGCTATGTCATAATATTACAGGCCAGAGCAAAGATTAGAAAATAATTATTCCCCAACCACTTGGGGGGAAAATAAAATTAAATGGAACTCCTATTAAAAACTTAATTGCAGTTACCCTTGGGACTCTTTCTTTCCCCCATTCATTCATAATTTATCAGGGTAATTCTTAATGAGAATTGCTAAAGTGGCAATTGCAGCAAAATCTTCCGAAACTATGTGAGTCCTTCCTCCGCCACCGGTTAGACTGTGACTCCGATTAGTCGGTGTCACATTTCTGAGAATTCGCCATTTGGGTTCATACTGAACGTTTGTCTTTCTATTTATGTTAGTCCATTCAGGCTGCTATAACAGCAAACCATAAGCCTGCAGTGTAAACAGAAGGAGTTCACTTTGAACCATTGTGGGGGTCCTGGGGGCTGGGAAGTCCTACACCAAGACCCTGGCAGAGTCTGAGCCTGGTGGGGGCCACTTCCTCAGGGGTGGGGTCCTCGTGCTGCAGGGATGAGCTCCCTTGGGCCTGTTTAATAAGAGTGCTACCCCCCACGATCTACCACCCCCACAGAGGCCCCACCTCTCATACTATCACCTCGGGGGGTTGGATTGCAACATATGAATTTTGGGGTGCACAAACACACAGACCATAATAATTTAGTTCATGGAACAGAAGTGAAAGAGAAACAAAAATTATAATGGATTTTAGAGTCATTACTTAAAACACAATGGGTTTGATAAAACTAAAATTTGCATTTTCTTAAAGTGCTTATACTATATTTAAATATCAAAGAAGCTAATTTAGTATGAACATGCAAGACAATTTCCTTGACACTTGCAGTAAATCTGCTGCCCGATCACACCATTTTTGGTGCAATCTATCTAAATATCTAACGTACATACACGTATATATCTACCTTCCAAAGCAACTTTCCAGACACAATTAGAATTTATGCTGTTCATATGTATCAAAATACTGGACTTTTATGTCCAGGGCTCAAGCTATAGCAGCAGTCTTGCACACAAAACATCTGCTAGAATAAGACTGGGTGCCAGCACATTCAGTACTGATTTGTCTTCCGGTGGCCTCACCGCTCTGCTTTGTCTAGGGAGAGTGGAAGTTGCTGGATCATTTGGTCTGAATGCCTGTGTGTTGCCCTGTTAGACAAATCTTTTCTTAGAAAATGTTCACATGGAGTTGTCCCTAGCAGAATGCTTCAGTGCCAGAGAAACGTAGAGGGTTAAACATGCCAAGAGATTTGCTCTCGGTGGATTTCGGGATTATAAAATAACCAGCTGTCTCCAGCATCAAGTTATCTCTGGAAAGATCAGATCCCTTTCTCTGCACCTGCAAATTCACCATAACTTTCCTTTCTTTCAACTGCCACTTAGATCTGTTTCAGACCACTTTAAGGATGAACCATTGACTTACACCTATATTAAAACAGTTCAACCCGTGCTTATCAAGACAAAGGACCAACTCCCAGAAACAGAGCAAGCTAAAGAGTGCACGGCTTGGCGGAGGAGGCTGGTGAGGTGACCGTGGCGCCCAGGGTCTTTGCTCAAGGCCTACGGTTGTCCTAGCCCTTCAGACTCACAGCCCCTCCATGTGCTGAGAGTATTTGAGGCTGAGCAGGCAGAGGCACCAGGCCCACTGGGGAGATGATGCAAAGGGGCATTAAGAAGCACTAGCTATAAGAGAAATGCAAATCAAAACTTCAATGAGATACCACCTCACTCCTGTTAGAGTGGCAAAAATGAAAAATACAAACAACGACAGATGCTGGAGGGGCTGTGGGAAAAGAGGAACACTTCTACACTGCTGGTGGGACTGCAAACTGGTTCAGCCACTATGGAAAGCAGTATGGAGAATCCTCAAAAAATT
>PVKS010049139.1:0-12110 GCA_004027875.1 Aplodontia rufa | reverse complement strand
AGGAGTTGAAGCCAGAGCAGTACCTTGAATTCCAGTACCTGCAAACTCCCTTTCTAACCTCCCTATTGCTGACCAGTTGCTTGCTGGAATACTGTTACGTTCATTCCTTCATGCCAAATTCTTTCTTGACCTTGTATGGTAATTGTCCTTCGACTTCCCTTTCCCCAGATGCTCACCTATCAGGACTTTGTCACTCTACTTAGTGCTAAAACTTACCTAAATATGTCTCTCGCCCCCATAGGTCTTTCCAGTGTCCTAGCTTCAGCCTCCCACCTGGCCTGTCTTTTGCCAGCAAAACTCCAGTTTTGATACAACATCATTATAGAGTACCTGCCAAGGGAATTGACCTGGTTTGGCGTTTTCTCCACCAACAACCCGAGTGAGCTCATTAGATGGTTGGGTGCTTTCAGTGATGTTATCAAAAAAGCTTTCAGGTTCAGTAGAATTGACATAGTCCATGTTAGAAAAAATAGTCTCAGCACGGGTGAGTTTCTTAGAATCGATTGAAACTGAAGCTCTTCCACATGGAAATGGCACTAGAAAATAGAAAAAAATATTAATATTCCACCATTTCTCACTGGCAAATGGAACATATATATTATGAAAATTGAGAATGAGGCCTATTCCTGTCACTTCTGAGAAGCAGGCCCATCAACATTTAAAAAAATCTAATCAATGAATACAGTCTCAAACTAAAAGGTTGATTGCATTATTTTCATGGAAAGTTTTCAAAGCCTTCATGGAAAGAACATTTGGCTCCAGAATCCATCATCTTTATGGAAATAGGTGTTCTGGAATCAAATTTGGTAAGACTTTTATAAAGTCTAATGACTTTCTGTTTAGTTTCTTCAGTAAAGTTGTACTTCCAAGTGCTGTCCCCGAATGGAAGTCTGGTGATTGGTGCCATATAACTTTAACATTAGACCAATAGGACTAATTAGTAAATGGAACTTCTGTTGCTTATCATTAACAGGATTGCTTTTATAGACTAGAATGCCCTCCAGAATTGAAGGTGGATTTCAGATGTTTGTTGAAGAGAGATCATTTTGATTCAATTACCTGATTGTCAATCATTAACCAAAGAGGTCACTAATATGATTATCAGAGCTATATTTATCTGGAACCTAATCACCTCTTTTCCTTGGATTGGTTTCCCCCCCACGCCCCTACCTCCCCAATCATCTACTGCTACACAGAGGACTACTAGAATGGAAATTTGTAGTGAAACAAAGTTACCTCATACTTCATTTTTTCTCACTTCCCTCCTAGCCACTTTCCTTATAACAGACATTTCTATAGCAACCAGCTGTGTGGCAAAGTATCATGAAGGCCACATGTGGTTGAGAAAACAGAAAATTAGTTCAAAATACTTATGTATAAATATACTTGATCAACAATGGTGAGAGAAAAGGGACCATTATCTTTGAAAAGGCACAAAAGCTTATTTTAGGTTTGACCTGCTTATTCTGCTAAAGCCAAGGCTATATTCAAATATAACTTGTAATAGTTGGAGGTGGCTCTCAATTTTTTCTCTCTCTTATAACATAGAAGGGCTTATAAGTACTTAACTACTATGCCATCTGGCTACACTGGAAATTAGCTTTTTAAAGTTAAACACACACTCAAGTGTGCATACACACTCATATATACACACAGTCCTGCCAGAAAGACAAGCAGTTAGTATATGTGAAGAACCTGGCAGAGAACAGGTGGGCAGGTTTTGAAGCATTAGAAACCCTTTTAAGTTATACCATGTATATTCCTAGATTCTGGTGCTTTCTTTAATTTCCTCTGTCTCATGCATTGGTGAGATAGATATCAAACCCAGTTCCAGAAGAATGGTGCATGATTTAATGTACCAATTTAATAAAGTATTAGGCTTTGGAAATGCAAAAGAAATTATATCTAGGTTGCTTCAAAAAAGTCTCTCATTTATCAAATATAATTGGTCCTGCAGAGCCTAATGTTTTTCAAAGCAAAGTTTCTACTGATTTTGTCTTCACAGATGAGCAATGAGTGTGGAGTGGAGATGTGCTGAACATGCCAGTGAGCTTTCAATGTGGTGGCATGGTCAACATGGCTGGGAAACATTGCTTTGCTCCTTCTGTGACATGGTGCTGATTAACCTGGCAGAATTTAAACAGTTGCTGGAACCATTCTGACACTGTGTATAGACTCAGCTTGAGGCGCAAAGTCAGGAAATAACTTTCTTAGAGTAAACTAGTTGGGCACTGACACACCCATGCTTAAAATTCACCATCCTTCTACTAAAAAAATCTATCACTCAGTTAATTATTTGTGTACTTTTTCTGGTACAGTCCTATATAACTACATTAATTTCACTTGATGAATTACAAATGTATACAGAAATCACACAAATCAGTTGCTTTGTGATTTAAAGGTCAGAGAAAAAATTTAGGCTGTAGATAGTCACAGAATTTATATTTAAAATGATGATGTAATTTGGAAAAATGATTTGTTCATGCTGTTGATCTTTTGTTTGATTTCAGAAGGAAGTAGATACAAGTAGGGATCAAAATTCAGTAGTGAAAATGCTAAAGGTCCAAATATAGATTTTCTTTTTAAAAAATTATTTAGATTTTGACCTGCTGGTTCACAGGACTTTTGGTTTTCTGCAAGTCGGTATCCTTCAGTACAGGAACAAACCACCTTACTATCAGAGCCTGTTTTACAAAACTGCTTGCATCTGCCGTTCTTGATGTTGCATGTTGCATCTGGAAGAAAGTAAAATCAACAGTAATAGCATCATTTAATATGCTTTTCTAAAAATTACATGGAACTACTGACTCATGTATGGTTCACATATAAGCTGGGAGGAGTTTGGGAGCCTGGTGCTAACAATGGAAAGAAAAATAAAATTCTCAGTAACACAAAGATAGTGGCAGTACTTTCTTGGTTTGGTGTTAGGACATGAACTTCATATAAACATAAATCACAATATAGTATACTTCTGTGTCTTTCATTTAACATTTTGTCTTTAGATTCATCTATGTGATTTTGTATAGCTGTAGTTCATTCACATTGCTGCGTAGTATTCATTATAGTAATATTACAAATGTATTCAGCATTTTACTGTTAATGGATACTTGGGTTGTTTTCAGTTTATGGCTTTTATGTATAATACTTTAAAATAAACACTTTTGTAGATATATTTAGTAACATAAGCATGCATTTTTACTGGGTTTATATGTATGAGTCAAATAATTGGATCATATGTTCAGGTTTAGTAGATACTGCCAAGCAATTTTCTGAAATAATAATACAAATTTAAATTCCCATCATTAGTGTATAAGAGTTCCAGTTAATAGATATATACATTGCAGATCTTTTCCTCTAGTCTGTGACTTGAATTTTCTCTCTAAATAGTGTCTTTTGTTGAACAGAAGCTCTTAGTTTTTTTTTAAAAGATAGATTGCTAGAGAGAGAATATCAATTTTATTTGTTTTTTCATCTGGTTTTTGTTTCTCCAACACTTAGTTGTGTATGTGGTGCTGGGGTTTGAACCCGGGTCCTTGGGCGTGTCAGACAAGCACTTTAACCACTGAGCCATTGCTCCAGCCCAATCTGTTAGTTTTAATGTAGTCCATTTTATCAATTTTTCTTTTATGTTGAGTATTTTGTATGCTGTTTAAGAGATTTTTGCTTTTCCCAAGTTCATGAATATAAAACCTTGTTGTTTTATAGTTCACATTTAGATCTTTAGTCTTCTTGTATTAGATTATGGTACATGGTATGAAGTAGAGATATGGATTTATTTCCCCTTATATGGATGTATAACTGATCCACACTATTTATTGAAAAGAACAATCATTTCCTACTCTACTGTAGTGGCATCTCTGTCATAAATCAGGTTTCCATACATGTGCATGTATATTTCTGAACTCTGTGTGTTCCACTGATTTATTTGTCTACCCTTGTGCCAATACTACACCATCTTAATTAATGTAACTCTAGTTCTTGATGTTTGGTAGTGTCAGTACTATAAATTTATTCTTCCTCGAAATCATCTTGGCTATCTTAGGTCCTTTGCATTTCCATGTATGTACATTTTAGAACTAGCTTATTAGTCCTGTTTCACACATACCAAAAAAAAGCCTCCTGGGGTTTTGATTGGTGTTGCATTGAATCCATTAGGAGACAATTGTTATATTTACTGTATTGTATCCACTAATCCATGAACATAGCGTATCCATTCATTTATTTAGGTCTTCCTTAATTTTCTCAATAATGTTTCATATTTTGTGTAGAAATTTTCTACATATTTATTACTTTCATTCCTAAGCATTAATTTTTATTCTGTTATAAAACTTATATTCTAATTATTGCTGGTATACAGGCACATAATTGATATTTATACTAATTGTTTAGGTACTTTGAGCTTTCTATATGTACAATCATTTTTCTGAAAATTACACTTTTACTTACTTCTTTCAACAAACGAGAAAAGCAGCAGCTATCCCATAATTTCCCATGGATACTGCCTCTCTGCATTTAAGTATAATATCTGTTGCTTAGTTATTCTAGAAATTGCTTGGCTTCCAGAGCTAGATAGTTTGACAAGTTACCTACAGAAGTGGAATCTAGAGATCCCTAGAAATTGCAGTGTTGGGAAGTCCATAAGGGCCTAAAAGCAACATGAAGCTGGATGAGATAGATAAGTATCAAACACAAGACAACGAAATAGGGTCCTTTAAGGTAGCTGAATGCTAAAGATATTATGTGTTGACAATGCTAAACATTTCATTCCTATTCCCCTGTGAAATCTCCCTTATCAATATAAAATAACTTCCTTTGTCTCTAGTAAAGCTTTTCATCTTGGTTTCTATTTTGTCTGATGTTACGACTGCTTTGCCAGTTTTCTTTCTGTTAGCCTTTACCTGATAATTCTTTTTGTTTCCCTTTCCTTTAGCCTCCCGGTGTAATTTTATTTTAAGCCTCTCTTTTGTCAACAGTATGCAATTAGATTTTAATTCCAGACTGAAAGTTGTCATTAATAGATTAATTTAACCCCAATTCACATTAATTGTGATTCTTGGTATAGTTGGCTTATTTTTGCCATCCTACTTTGTGTTTTCTAATTACTGTGCTTTCTCTTTGTTTCTCCTCTACAGTCTCAATAACAGGAAGTAGCATGGTTCAGGGTTTGCTAGCTGAGACCTGCTGAGTTAAGAAAAACAGGCTCTGCCCTAGGGCCTATTTCTATCTCTAGAGCAGCACTGGTACCCAGTGAATTTAAGATTCCTTCTACTTATATGCTCAATGACTATACAACATTCAGTAGAAATGCTCAGTGTAGTTATAACATGGACAGTTTGAAAATCAGTGACTGTAAGATACCTCCTATGTATCACCTTTGTTCCTCTCAACCTTACCTATGTGTTTTACTAGTACCGTAGTGATGGACTCTACATGAGTTTCAGCTGACTTGACACAAGTGCATTCTTGAATTTTCTTGGTTTATATCTGGTCTATGTGTCTTTCACATCTTGCCTTGGGACTTTTCTATTGATGCTGAGATGCAGGATGCCATATGAATCTCTGGGTGCCCAAGCATACCCACCTGGGAAATGATGGGAATGTTAGTGACTCATAGGCTAAACTTTGACCTATGGGAGACAGATGCTGATGGACAAATTCTGTCACTTCTTCTTGTCTTTCAGGTGGACTATCTTGGAGACAGTCCCAGGAGATCAAGCAGTCAGTTGGAGTTACAGACCAAAAAGTTTGATTACTGATTCTCTTATTGCTTCTCCTTTCCTCATTGACTTGCTTTCCTGTCCCTTACTCTTGCCTCTTAGGACTTCACACCCTAATAAATAAGCTTATGTTAATGGCTCTTTATTATGGGGGAGCTCAAGCTAACAGAGTAACTGTATGCTTTTGGAGGATATCATGATTTTTTTTAAAGAGAGAAGGATGAGAAAGAGAGAGAGAGAAACCATTTTTATTGAGTTTTTCACATGGCTTTCATTGCTCTGACACTTAGTTGTATACATGGGTGCTGGGGTTTGAACCCCTGTACTTGAGCTTGCCCAGCAAGTGCTGTAACCACTGAGCCACTGCTCCAGCCCTGGATATCATGATTTTTTGAGAGATAAATTTAAAGTTTAAAACTCCAGTTTATATATGCTAGCACAGAGCTAATATAATAATTAGCTCTTAGTCCTTACCGATACTTCAGGAAATAAGGGAAGGCAAATCACCTCTCATTAGGTGAACAAAGGGACCAACCTGAGCTTTAATCTTTGCTACCAATAATCCACCAAGTGCACGATCCAGAAAGATGACACTTGGTCTTTTTATTTATTCATTTTTAGGACCTTTTCCCTCATGAATGCTGATAATTTCCCTAGCTCTTTTATTATTACTAGCTATCATATTGTTGCTACAAAGAAATACTAAAGTGTTCAGCCAAATCAAATACCACCTCTAGAAAGTGTTCAGTCAATAGGAGATTGTGATAAGTTAAAAGAGGTGGGTGGTAGGAGTAGCCTGGTTTTGTCCAGGGCATGCACAATGGGAATGAGTAAACGTGGTGGTTTTCCCAATTCCCATTCTGTGTCCTTGGCTAAGTAACCAGACCTCTTGATCATTGGAAAAATTAGGAACATTTGTCATTGCCCTTTGTGACTCAGAATGTCACTGCCTCTCTTGACCTCTGGCTTGGTTTGTGCTTGTGGTGGGAAATATTGCTGCCTAATCAGCAATCTTTTACCCTCTGGTAAAAGGCTCAAGATTCTAGAAACAGAACAATAGTATAAGGAATTCTGGGGGAGAGGTCAATAGAGCAGTACCTATGAGACAGTCAGAACGGACTCATTCATCAATTATTGAGCACTTAGATGTCATATACTGTGTTGGGCATAGGTTCTCCCTGATCTTGAAGCTGGTCTTGTGCCTAGGCGATCTGTTGAAGAACATCTTCAAGCATTTGTTCTTCTCCCTGAATATTAGCATGAACACTATATTTAATTCCCTTAGTGCCTACTGACAAAAGTTATCATATTCTCTTTTATTTTACTCTGCTCTCACCTTCCCTGCTATATCCACTGATGTGCCAGGCAAAACTTGAACAAAAGATGGTTCTGTTTAACAAGTTTACCACAAAACAGGCTGTTAGTAAGTTAAACTCAACATTTTTCCTTCACCCCTTTGCACAGAAATAAACAGTAAATAAAACAGTAGTGTTTATGATGTGCTACAAAAAACAAGTATTTATTGCTTTGAGCTTTTTCTTTTGTCCTATCTTATTGTGGGGAAAAAGCTTCTTGTATTCTTTAGTAGGAGCAAGGATGTCCAAATTCCTATATACCGTGATCTCTCTGAAAGAGATTTGGGTATGATGTGCAGCTGGGAACATATTTATTTACATCTTTATTCTAGCCAAAAGGACCCAGTAGCCAATTAATTGTTATTCTTCTAACTAGAAAGCATGCCCTCAATGTTTGTACTTCTCTCCCCTGATGAAGAATTTGATTGCAAGCGAAAAAGAAAACAAAAAGTCCTTGACAATGAAAATCTCCTTTCCTTTTCCAAGACAGGGTAAAGCAAGACATTTGGGGCAAAGAGAGTCTATAAACTGTGCTATCTAGTGGCTGTTGAGATTAGTCTTTAGTTCAACTGGAGGTAACAAGCTTAAATGGGAGTTTGTATATGCTTTTGTTGTTGCTTTCTTAGAGAGTCTAAGATAAAGAGCATTGGGAGAGAATTCCCAATTTGTTTGTTAACTAAAAGAGCTGAAAACATTTTTCTAAACCTTGTTCAGATTGGTTGGGTAAAATGAATATACCCTGGAGGCCAAGTGTGGTAGTGGCTGCAGAAATGTGGGAACTTGAAAGTAATGAGACAGTGCCGGTTGTAGACTTAGCATTTTCTCTCTGTGGACCATGACCTCACACATGTATTAAATACTTTTATAGAGATTTCATGCTTGTATTTACATTCCTTGAGGCAATTCTCTTCCTTTTAAAAAATCTGTATTTTTAAACTAGATAGAGACATTTATGTTTTCAAAGATAGTTTACTACAAGATGGTAACTGAGACTAATTGAATTAGTCATTCCCTCACTCTAATAATTTTATTATTTAAGCAGATAATGAATGACTACTCTGAAGATTTCTGTAGGTTTCCATAATAGCAGATCAAATTTATCTAGATAAATATGAATATGAAATTATAACCTTTCTGATGAAAATAGCACTTTAGAGATATTGAAACAATGAACACACCCACAGGAAAGGTAATCCAGAGATTGGTTTGGAAAACCTAAGGGAATGGAAATTATACTAGTATCCCCTAGTTATACTAGTTCATCCACCTGCATTTGTTATTTTTTTCTTTTTACATGCTTTTGCCCTGTTACATTTTCCTTTTCTTCTAAGATCTTTTAGATCTCAAAGGAAGATGATCAATCAATTTCCCCTTAGTACTGAAAGGATTTCTGAACAACATTTCAGGTGACTTTTTTGCCACATTCTCAATAGGACAAGAGCAGCTGCTACATTTCATTTCATTTTGTTCCCTTTTCATCTGACAGGTAGATGGCTATGATACCTTAACAGTATCCTGCTAATTTTCTACTTTTTGTCCTTAGTCATGTAGCCTGTGGTATCAGATTCTTTCCTGGGGATTGCATCTCTATTCTTCTAGAGTTTTAGAGTAAAAAGAATGTTCCTTTGTAGCACTGTGTGCTCATCACAGTTACAATACCAGCACTACTGCATCCAGAGGTAATAATAAATTAGGTAAAGAACTTAGGGTTTTGCTCCAATTACAAAACTTCTAAAATATTCTAGGATATGAGAAGAAAAAGTACACAATAATCATAGATTTGTTGTTACTTTTTTATGTGACCAGATATGGTCAAATTTGGGAATGACTTCTAATCTTTGTCAACAAATTTAACATGTGAAGTGGTTTATATGCGTAAAGCAATTCCTATTGTATGGGATAGATGGCTTGACATACCCCAGTTCTGTATGTAATTCACTTCCACTGCCTAGGTTGATAGTCATTTAGTCATGAGTTCAAGCAGTTTTACGGGTTCAATTTTCTCTGAGTTTTGAGCATAGTTGTTAGAAGCATGGGTTTTAGTCAAGCTGAAGTTCAAGTCATGGCTCAACCACTTATGCCTTTTTGATTCTGAGCTGTTGGAGCTACAGTTCTCTCATATGCATTCAGCGGGATAATAATGGTAGTGACCTTATATGGTTGTATTGAGGATTAATAAATAAAGTGAGTGGGATAGTATTACCATGTAATGTTAGCTACAAGATATTGTTACTGCTCTTAATATAATTTCTTGAATTTATATCCTGAAAACTGACTACAGGTGAAGTGAATGCTTATATGAATGTTTATAACCTTTGGAAGTGTATTTGTTTGGTTTTTTTTTTAGTATGATGATTGAACGCAGCAGCACTTTAACACTGAGCTACATCCTCATCCATTTTTATTTTTTATTTTGAGACAGTGTCTTGCTAAATTGCCCACTCTGACATTACAATCCTCCTGCCTCAACCTCTTGAGTCTCTGGGATTACAGGTGTGTGCCACTGTACCGGATCTGAAAATATGTTTTTAAGAGAAGCTTATGAGGGGCTGGAGTGGCGGCACAGCAGTTTCAGTGTTTGCCTGGCATGTGCAAGGACACAGGTTCAGACCCTAGTACCACATACACAATGGAGTGTCAGAGCAATGAAAGCCACATGAAAAACTAAATAAAAAATTGATTCTCTCTCTTTCCCTGTCCCTCTCTCTCTTGAAAAAAGAGAAGCTTATGATACATGAATATTGCATTTTCCCATTTCATCTGGTTTCAAAAGGAAATTTTGAACCATAAATAATCAAAAAATACTTACCTAATTCACAGTTCTTTCCTTCAAATCCAAGTCGACACCAACATTCATAAGAATTAATGTCATCCTTGCAACTGCCACCATTTAAACATGGATTGGACTCACACTGATCTCCATCTTTGAGATAGGTTAAAAATGGGAAAATATCAGATAAATTACTTAGAACACCCAGTCCTCCCCTTATGGGACTATGAGTCTAACTTTCATGCCAGAGCTGAATCACTGACCTGGAAGCCAGCTGCCTATAGGCAAGTGATGTTTTTGTCTTCTTGGGTTTCTAAGAGCCACCCAGCAAGGGTTTTCAGGATAGCAGTGTACCAGGAAATTGACCCAAGGAAGGTATGTACATAGTTTATATAATCCAAGGAAAGAGGAAGAATAGTATTTTTATATGAGAAATGTACTTGATCAGCATAGGGTGAGAAGAATTTTCAGTCGTTCCTTATAGAATCACAGTAGTTCTACATCAAATCAAATCATTTCAGCAAATATTACCTATATGTCATACAAAGCCTGATATATTGCAGGTCTTGCTGAGCAAGCTGAGCTAAATAATAAATAGTGCTTCCACTGAAGGAACTGGTGGCCTAGGCACAGAACAAATGTATTATCATTTAAGTTTTAAGTATCATATATAGTAAGGGTTCAAAAAATAGAAAAAAATGCCAGAAGCATCTAATACTGCTTAAAGATAATTCACTATCTTATCCATTAGGTTCTAAATGTTCTAGGTACAGTGAAAAATAATGTTCAATGAATCACATGGAATTTAAAAAGATTCTGAAATGTGCTATATTTGTGCATAGATTGACTGTTTCCATTGAACTTTTTTTTTGAAGTTTATACTTTTGCAGTTTTTGTAAATCTTTGAAGACAATGGTAGTAAGAAAATAGCAGAAAGGCATAGGCAAGAGGGGAAGGGTCAGGATGAGAAGAGACTCTGTAAGTCTGATTTCTTGGTGCTGTGCCTCAATTCATACTTCTAAGGAAGCTTTGGGAGAAAAGAATGAATACAACCAGAAGGGAGAATGATCCAATTTTGAGCTCAGAAAAATAGCCCTGAGGAAAAAAAAACATTAGCTAGATCAGTAAGACTTGATATATGAGTAGGAAAAGAGTAGATAAAGATGACAATAAGAATCAAAGAGAAGAGGGGGAATTCAAAGAGAAAATTCTAATTATTAATTACACTTCAAAGCAAAAGTCCCTGCCATTCAGTGTGTGGATGCCTGCGCATTCTTCCTCCTCTCTGATGAAGCATGTATTCAAGTTCCATTAACTAAGGGACCAATATCCCTTTCTCAGAAGTAGCCTCTCTCTGGAAAATCTGTTCGCTGTAAACATTAGACCTTGTCCCCTCTGCCCCTTGATCCAATGTGCTTTTGCACAGATACTTCAATTTGTTCTAATTCTATGAAAACAAAATACGTTATCTATGGTTTATTATTATTGATGTTCAGAACTGGTCAAAAAAATGATCTACGTTTGCCCATTATATCACAGGCCAACAAATCTGAATTATTTAGGATGTTTCACTGAAAGGGTCTGGGCTTACGGCCAGCTACACAGGAACTCATTTGCTGAGACAGATCTTTAAAATGAGTGTCATTTTATCCTGCATTTAGTCTTTCTTTAGGTTCTTGTTTGTGTGTAGTTTAGGCCCACACAAAGCCATGGTCAGTATGGGTCAAAGATGACAAGAGATGGGGCCTTGCCAAGTGAGAGATTCCCATTTATGACTGCTAGGTTCCTGTTTAATGAGTAACTGTTTAGATTTGAAGGCCATGAAGGATAATAGTGAAAGCAAGGGGTTGGGTTATATTCTGGGTTTCATGACTTCCATTTGGATGACCTTTGATAAGTCCCTCAATCTCCCTAAGCCTGAGTGTTCTTCTGTGCAGAATGGGATTCATAATACTTTGTTCACAAGGATGGTATGAAAACTAAATATTATAGGTGTTTTATAAATTGCTTCTGAATACTGCTTTCTTTGACGTGCCTGACAGATGCTAGTTAATGTGGTAGGGTGGTGATTCTTCTTTAACCAAGTCTTTGTGTGATGAGTTAATGGTAGAGAATAGGAGGACAGCAGTGTTGAGCCCAGCTGCCTGCTATGTGTGAGAAACAGCATAGAATCTCAACTGCAGGTGAAAAGAGACATAGAGTTTGTTTCTTTTTTGTTTTATTTATTTATTTTTTTGGTACACAAAGCAGTAGTGACAGAAACATACC
>PVKS010049138.1:0-12104 GCA_004027875.1 Aplodontia rufa | reverse complement strand
AGAACCGTGGGGAACCCAAGGGGGGAAACCATGACATGGCATCAGCCTTGGCTAACTATGTAAATATACATTTGTTCTTGATTGTTTGATAATGATTCCCCTTCAATTGTAAGTCCATATTCAACTAATAATAAAAAAGGCAAAGATTAAATAGGAGAAAAAAAACATACAAATGTATTAACATGCAAAAGGCAGGGCAGGGGGGATCACAGGCGTGTGATTATCCATTAAGCCCAAAATCATTTGGAAGCTCCTATAACACCTTTTTCTTTAGGTGAGGGGGGAGAATAAGGAATATGAGGCACAGTAAATGATTTTTTAGGGCTTTGGAGAACATACAGTGGCCTAGGACAAAGTTCTGGTCTGAAGAGCATACAGGATGATTTGTAAATGGTTCTCTTTGAGACTGAAAGAAGTGTATGATAAGTCTGTCCAGGAGTCTTTTTTCCTGTGATTCTACTTAATGGAAACTCAAGAAAGAAACCAGAGCTAATTGTTTTCTTTCTTTATGGGTGAGATTGGATCCTAAATGTAAACAGGAGCTAGCAGAGGAAAGCCTCTTCAGGCATTTGCTGCTAAATTCTTTTAATTTAAAATAATCAGACTACCAGGAGGCCATAATTTGGGATTATAGCTCCTGCAGTCCTTCAGTGTCCTACAAAAAATCTGATGTTTGGGACATTTTGATACAAAGAGAGAAAAAGAAATGTAAAGTAGTAAAAAGAAGGGTAGTAGCCATTGAGTACCATGAAGTCAAGGATTCAAATTAATTTGTGGGGCACATTTGAGGGGATGGGAAAGCTAAATGAGCAAATTCCATTTTGGGAATGCAAAAGCAGAATAGTACATTAATTGGATTTGCTGGAGCAGTAGGAATATAGTACTGGGAGAACCTAAAACTGACTGTGGGGAGAACTCTGTTCATTAATCAGATGTGCTCTCCAATTAGATTAGAAAATACTATTTCATATGCATAAACAAGTGATTGCTCCCTTTAATTATTCTTCTCTGATTTTATTAATGTTGACTTTCTCCTTAGTAGGAGAATTCAGATACAGAAGGTTTCTGGAGTATAGGTGAGCTGCTCAGGTTGTGTGCATGTGTATTTTGATTATGTGTTGGAACATGTTGCATAATTAAACTTAAATATTTTAATGATACCTCATTTGCTATGTCCTTGGAGGATAATTGTAACTCAATAAAGAATTTCTGTTTTAGTGTGTTTTGTTTTTATATAACAAAGCTGATTTTAGTGAGCCTTTATCTCATTATAATATTGTATCAATAGTGATTTTAATATTAAAATAAAAGTGAAAATCTAACATGAAAAGTGCTATTCTTTTTAGGAAAATAATTAGTAATGATTAATTAATTCATTTTAATGATTTTAACATGAACATTTGGTTAAGATAGAACTTACTAATGTAAGTTGTTGACCTCTTTGATAGCAAGAAAAATTATTAATATTTTGTGAAAAGTATCTTTACATTTATGAAGTTTCAGAAGCAAGAAATAAACTAGGCCATCTTAAAATATGGATTTGACTAATTCATAGTGTAACAACTAATATTACCATTGTAATTTATTTTATAAACTCTAACTTTGAGTTCAAGATACACATTTTCGTGCAATATTATTTGCAGAAGAAAAATCTCACCTTTTTCTGTTAACGTTGCTTTAATTGATCAAAAATTTAAAGTGTATTTTCCTATGGTATTTGAATTAACTCATTTAGCAGTATCATTCTTTCATCTCTATCGTTCAACTTTGCTATTTAATCACAGATGAAGGTACCATGAAATAAAATGTAAATACCACCATGCTGAAAAAGCAGTAATCTGCAGGATCTGTTCATATTCTCCTATAAGTACACCCAGCCCAGCCAGTCTCTAGAAGCTGCCTTCCCAGTAATTACCATCCTGGAATCAGTGATGCAGTTATCTGTCCAGCCATCATGACTGTGGAAATGACTGGCTAGTCAAGCGCAGACCATGCATTTTAAATGTATTGACAGAGGCATAAGTTCCCTTGAAAATTGTGTGAAAGACTTATGGTCAGCTTTTTTTAAAGCATGGTCAGCATATTGTGGGGTCTATTGATTATTTTTATAGTTTTATTTTGTCACTACAATTGCAAAAGTTTTGACAATGATTTTATGTATTTCTTCTTTTTTTTAAAGAGAGGGACAGTGAGAGAGAAAGAAAAAGAAAATCAATTTATTTAGTTTTTCATGTGGCTTTCGTTGCTCCAACACTTCATTGTGTATGTGGTGCTGGGGTTCAAACTCACATCCTCGCACATGCCAGGAAAGCACTGTAACCACTGAGCCACCGCTCCAGCTTAATTTTATATATTTTTCAGTAACAGTAAATTATAAATCCATAAATTTTGTATCTTTATGAATAGTATGTTTTAAAGGTATAATAAGGTCCCTTTCTTTTGTGTGGTTTTGTTTTTACCAAATCTTTAGGACTAAGCCTTTTTAAAAGAGGTAACCATATTGGGGTGGGATTATTTGAAGCATTGTTTGCCTTATTGATAGTTTCACCTGTTGTTATGAGTTAGTTGCATACTGATCAAGAAAGTTATTTTTATCTGCTTGATTTTGTAACTGAAAAATATAATTTTGGCACAATATAAATTCATGTGAACTTTAATGGGAAGCAAATTTTAAAAAATAATATTTGTCCATGTATACTGATTTTAAAAAGTTGTATTTCAAAAGAACTATCTTCCAGCAAAGTAATTCGCATAATCTATTTAGGAATAAATACTGAATTCAAGAGAATCAAGTAGGTAGCAGTAGGCTTGACTACTCCTACAGCATGTAGTACCCCTGTAGCGCTTAGTCATATAATACATTTCATCTTTTAAAATGCTATATAAATCAACGGTACATTACACTTCTTGTGAATACTCCTTTAAGCAGATAGGCAAATATTACTAATAAGAAACTGTCTCATTTAAATCCCAAGAACCTAGTTTGGTCTACCATTTTATATTTTATTTATTTTAAAATGTGTATTTCATAATAAATAAATTTACTTTCATTTATATTTTATTTTATATTTTATTCCATAAATATCTAACTACATTTGGAATATAAATTCATGTTATTTATCTCCACTGTGGATACCTTTGAGCAGCTGATTTTGCAAGTCTGCTTCTGTATTAAAGTTTCCTCAAGTCATGCAACCCAAATTTGTGGCTAAGACATATGTCAGTGCTGTCACCAAGTAAATGTTTCCTAATACTTCTGACATAATGTTGATAATTCCATTAGAATACAAATGATTTTATCTGATTAGTGGAACACATTTCAAATGATTTAGAATGAGATTTTAGTTATATTTTGACAGTCATTGTGTTTGCTCTCATTTTTAGTGCTAGGAAGAGTGCTTGAGATGGAGCTTTTAGCCCTGTTTTTTTCTTGACTCTTCAATGACGGTTTAAAGTGTCTGACATCTGAAGATGTTCTAGTTCTCTGAAGTGTTGCTTGAAGATGAGATATAAATAGGTTCATAATGAACAATGAAAAAAGTAGATAAAAGAAAGCTAGCAACTTGTGATCACTCTGGTGCTTACTTTTCAGAATTTGCTTAGATTTGTTTTGCACACAACCCTTTGGTAGAGCATTTATCAATACCCCTATTTCAGCAGGTGGAACTAAAGTTTAGAAGTGTGAAACAAATCTCTAAAACAGGACATTTCAAGTGTAAGTCTGCACCCTCTGTTTTATGCTAGTGGCATTCATCTGTTACTTAGAAGCTCCCAGAGGAAGGAGCTTTGGGGGTTTGGGTGGGTGGGAAGTCCAGAGTCACTGGCAGAAAGCAACACATCTCACACTTACGTGTATTGTTGGCTTGGTTTCACTATGTATGATATAAAATATAAATTAATTTCAAAGGATTACTGAATCAGTAGTAGCATGTATGTAGTTTCATCTAGTATAGCCTGAAAATTAATAGCTCCTTCCTTCAAAGTCTTCTGAACTTGTGTTTCAGTCCCAGATTTACCACTTATCACACCAGGACTAGCAAGTTCCTTAACCTCTCTGTCTCTATTACCTTATTTGTAAAATGGAAATAATATTATAACATAACTCAGATGATGTTGTGAAAATTAAGTGAAATAATACATGGAAAGTACTGAAAGTACCTACCAGAATATAGCAAATACTCAGCAATTATTAAATATTATTTTAATTATTAATGTCATTCTAATGTATAGAACCATAAAGTATGCTTATTTGAAAAAAATAACTTTCCCACAAAAAAAAAAAAAACACTTCTCCATACCATATTGCCTTCAGTCTCTTTATTTTGGTCAAAGTTGGCAAACACAGTTAAATTTCACTTTCTTCTTGACATAAAAAGTCAACTTTTAGTTATGATATAATTCAAGGTTAAGTCATGTAACAACATGGTAATGGAGAAAGATGGCAAATAAAATCAACTGGGAGTGCCCAGGCTTGGTTTTTTGGAATGTTACTGCTAGGATTACACCCACTATGTCTCTTAGGCCTGGAGGATCATAGGCCTCTTCTTTTTTTCAGCTTTCAATTAAGTTCCAGAGGGTACTGCAAATCACTATGGGAAACCTTGAAAAGAGGATTAAAAGTTGGAAAAGAACATGTCATTCTTTAAGTACCTTTTTAAAATAAACCACTTCTTCCTAAGCTCAAGACAGTAAGAAAGTTTAATAGCAATGAAATAAACTCACCACCTGTTTATGCAGTAGCATCAAAGAGTTCTAACAAACATAAGAATGCTTTGATCATTTTCAGCCAGAAGAAAATTATGAAGCTCTTCATAGATAGTTCATGGGGAGTTTGAGGACACTGATCAAAGAAAACCATTATTACTATAAACTAGAAATTAAAATATCTGCATATAAGCTACTTCAGTAGCTTGAACTTCTTTCAATGGTGAGCTGCACTTTTAAAAATTCAAATGGTCAGCTTATGGTTAAGCTAAATTTTATTCTAGCTTCTGTACTCTAAAATAAATGTTTTTTAAAGCAACTGTGTTCTCTTGTGTTAGTGACTTCCAAATTACCTAACTGGGATGATTGAGGGGGCAGTGTGCAGTGTGTGTTTTGTAGAATCCCTCTATGTTACTGTAAACTCGATTGAGCAGAATTATGTAAGTGAGAGTGTTTTGACATTCTTTCATACTCTTTAAGAAAAATTCCCATAAGCTTTTCAATTATATAACAGCATTATTTGATTATATATTTCACTTGAAGTACTGTAATTATATAGCTGAGAGGCTTGAAGAAAAAGATAGAGAAACTTTTATAATAGGAAGGAGTGTGTTTATGGGCATTTTATTGTATGGATTTGAACATTTGGAATGGAAAACATAAGAATCATTTGAAAATATGATACTCTGCTATGGGAGAAAATACTTCTCTGTAGCTAGCACAAGAAGCAAAAGATAAAGTTCAGTGTTGTTTGAGCAAAATCTCGACCATTCCTTTAAGAGAAAAAGACTTATTTTGTAGCTTCTTGTTCTAGGTCTGAGCCAGTTTGTAGTTAATAACTCTTCCCTCTGAAGTCATTGGAAAGCATTTAACAAAATTTAAATGAAAATTCTTTAGGAGTAGTTATTCCTGAGGATGTGTATTCATAAATAAGAAAAAAAAATCACAAACATCTCATAAATAATGTATTGATTGATGGCAAGAAAAAGAAGGAAAGGTGAATCCCCACTTTCAGACCCCATCCGTGGGAGCCCAGTGTGTCCTTAAATGCAGTATCCTTCCTCCATTCTATACTAACTTCCTCTTAAGAATAGAATAAAATACTAACACAAAGACATATTGCTCTGCAAAACAAGGCTAAAGGCCTGTCCTCCAACTCGACAAGAATGTTTAAAGGAGAAACAAGGTGAAAGCTGCAGAATAGTTTTGTCCTCTTCTTCTGAAACTAAATTCTGTGTGATTCTGAGCTTATGAATAAATAAGATACCTGGTGGGCAAATGAGGAGAATACAAAGGAGCCATTCTACCTCTGTGACATCATCAGAAGCTGTTGATGCTGCTTCTGTGCAGTTCAGTAGTCTCTTGAGAACACAGCAGTGCAGTCCTTTGAGCTAAAAGATGTGTGCTGTTTGGAATGCAGGGATCTGTTTTATTTTACAGTAAAATATGCTAGCACTGAATTTAGATGCATGTGTTGGGAAGAAACATTTGTATTACTCAAAGCTGAGAAATTTAATTAAGAATTATGTCTTGTGTTATTTTCCCCATGGAAGTATTTACAGTACCAACCAATTGAATATTTAAATGAACATATTTAAAGGTAACTGGTACTGATCATAGACACCAAAAATAAATAAACAAATGAATTAAATACATACACATATATATATATGTATATGTATACATATATATATATAATTTTAATGTTGGCAAGTTCTTATTTTAGTAGTATCATGTGCTGAATGGTTCCCCTGAGATTTTTTTTAGCATATATATTCTAAAAAGTAACCAGCCAATTTTGACTTACAAGGAAAGGATACTTCAAATTGGCTACATGTTATAAGGGATGAATCCCAAATAAATCCATGTGCAGAAAATGCCAATTTGGTATCTTGTTAATGAACAAACGGGACCTTTTATAAAAGAGACAATTTAGCATATCTAAGTAAGGCAAATCTAATGCTATGCATAAGGTTAAGTTTACCCTCTTATGTTACAAAAAAAGGGTGCCTCGTCTCAGTGATCACAGCAAAAATGATTTTAAGTTATCAGCTAGTAATGTTAATGAGGAAGACATGCCATTTTAAATAAAGCACATAGCAAAAGCCAAATGAAAAAGCAACCACTCCCAAGTGTTTAACTATATTTACTGGCAGTTGAAACAGCTATTTTTTGTCACTGGGTGGTTGTTTGAAGATGTCTGGAGGAGACTTCTACTCAGCCCTTCCAAGTTCTTGACTTCATTGCAGAAAACAATTAAGAAAGTGTCAGGTCTTAGCAGTAGAAGAAAAGATTTCTTACAAAGGGAAAGATGAAAGTATGCACTTTCAGAGAAAAATGTGGGCAGTGTTTAGTGAGATGCACATCAGGGCTTAGATCAGGTTTTTATTACAGTTCAAAATTAGGTGTGACATCCCTGATCCAAGGGGGCTGAGTTTCTCTCATGACTAGAATTGTTGAGCAAGATTGTGTTTCGCCATTAGGGGTTCATGTTTGGTATGTTATTTTCAGCTTATATCAGTGTCTCTGTTGGTTGGATCATCCAACAGGTGATTGGGAAAGAGAAAATCATGGCGGATCAAGTATTAGCCTCCAGATTCACAGGGTTAATAATCTCTATTGAGGTCTTGTTTCTGTGTTACTATATTATGGAAAATTTACAAGGAATGGAAAATTACAAACTAATTTATGTACATTTTTACACTGTGATCCTTCTCTGTCCCTTTGTCCATCTCACAAGATGTTTGTTCTATATTTTAAGAGGGATATTTTACCTTTAGAGATTCAATGTTCTCTCTACCCATAAATTCCTGTCTCACCTTGACCTCAGATTCTGAGAGCAGATAGGGAGCAGAGTGGAGACTCTGGCAGTCTCCAGACTGCTGGCCCCTTCTACAAAGAGAAACACTGCATGCCACGGCTGATGGCTGCCCTGTGGGAATGGGAGTCCAGTGAGGACACATTTTACAGCTCGTTAGGAGACACTGGAAATCAGGGTTTTATTTGAAACCTTTAATTTCTAAATGTTAATTTAGAAATTGTTCAATTTTGGGTAGGAGTTGAGAAGACCCCTCAGGCCACACAAAACCAACTTTCGGATTAAGTTTGAACCATAGTCCTATACCTCTAATTTGTTTCCTTCTGAGTAGTGTTTTTAAGGTTGTTGAGGAAATGTTAATGTTTCCTTTCATAGCAATGGAGTTCGTTACATAATACAGTTCAGAAGTTAATGGCTTAAACAGTGGTTTCAGATTGCCTGTGTTTATATCCTAGTTGTATACCCCCAGCAAAACTGTTAATTCTTTCTATCCCAGTATGGATTTCAGTAAAATAGGAAGAATGGTATGAATTTTATAGAGTCATGAGGATTAAGATGGACTATTGTATGTAAAGTGCCCTTTAGCATTATGCCTGAGCATAATAATTGCTCAATAAACATTGGATATTATTATTTTATAATAAATTTGTGTTCAGAAGATTTGCTTATTTATTGCACTTAAAGAAAACATCCCCTGCAAATGTGGAGAGTTTCTTTTGTGTTGAAGTATACAAATTAAGAGCATATATTCTGGAGTCAGCAAGTTAGGATTTGAGTCTTTGCTATACCACTATGTAACCAGAAAAAGTACATTCGTTTTTCTAAGCCTTAGATCCATCTTGTATAAAAGAATAATAACCCATATCTCAAAGTCATAGAATTCAGTGAGATTATATACAATAACTGTTTCTTGCTGGTGTGATTACTATTTTTGTATTCTTTGGAAGTTCCTTATTTAAAAACCATATTTAGCCATTCATGTCTCATTTTATGTATTGAAAGGAAATGACATTGCATCTGATCTACACATTAAGTGTCATCTTAATGAAAGCCAAATTACATTAGTGTTCCTCAATGAGGGTGATTTTACCATTCAGAAAACATTTGAAAAATGGCTGGTAGCGTTTTAGGTTGATGCAACTGAGGTGAGCACTACTGCCATCTAGTGGGTGGAGGCCCAGATTGTTGCTAAATATCCAATAATTCAGGACAGCCCCCCACAACAAAGAATTGTTCACCCCAAAATGTTAATCGTCTGATTTCGAGAAACCTTGCATTACAGCATATAACCATCATAATGTTTCATTTGTAATGTTCTTGCTAAGCAAAGGACACGGAGTTTTTCTTTTTTAAGACACTACATAACTCTCAAATAGAAGTTAACGTGTAAATGGAAATCTGTACAATCAATTCAGTAAAATATTTCAAAATGTGTATATACCTATTTTCTTCTGGTTACAAAAGAAACACAAACTGGTGAAGATTAAAAGATTTCAGAAGCAAATAAATAGCAAGCAGTTTTTCCTTCATAAAACCACTCGGAATATAGTAGTTTGAGTTATAATACCTCAGATTTTTAAATTCACATGCGTTCTTTCTATAGTTTGCTTTTTAAAAAATAAATAACTTTCTTCTTTTCCTTTCTTGAATAATACTGTTCTAAAGCCATTATGTGGAGCAGAGCAAGGTAAATGCTCAGGAAGAGTGACTAGGCAGAGGGATCCTGAACCCAAAGGGAGTAGGAGGCATGACTACCATGGAGTTGGTGACCTGGTGTGTTAGTCAGCTTTCTGTGTGATGGTCTACATCAAAGAAACACAGACACCATCTGGAAGGGGACATGACTGAGATAAACATTGTAATACCAATGTAGAAAGTTAATAGATTAATCTCATGAAAGAAAACAGGTAACCATGAGTCCATTACCATATAATAAATGAATAAATTGAAAGTCTGATTTTGACTGTAACCTCTTGGAAGAACCAGCTAAGCCTTTCCTGATGCACAGAAACTATGTGAGATAATGTTTACTGTTTTCAGCTACAACTACATTTTGAAATGATTTGATGTGCAGCAGTGGAGGATTCAGTGAGTACTTCACAGCATTGCTTCTGTGATATTCCTGCCAGAGATCCATAACCTGAATCTGATCCTAATGAAACACAAAATAAACACAAATCGAGAGGCATTTTGGAAAATAAGTAGCCTACTATCTTTAATAGTTGGAATAGAGGTCATAAAAATTAAAGACATTCTGAGATACTGTCCCAGGATGAAGGAAACTAGAGAAACGAGAAGTTTCCATGGAATGCCTGATTCTGAACTGGATTATTATGTTTATAAAGGATATTGTTTGGAAAAGTTTAGAGAAAGAGGATTATATAATTGTAAAGTATCAATGTGAAATTTTAAATTTTGATGGTTGTATTGATGACATAGTAAGATGCACTTGTTTCTGGAAAATCACCCTGAAGTTTTCAGGGCGTTGAAGCATCAGGTCAGTAACTCCCTTCTCTTAAGTGGTTACAGGATAAAAACAGTTGTTCATACTAGCAACATTTCTGTGAGTTTGATATTGTTTAAAATTGTTTAAATTGTGCGAAAAGAAAAACTAATATATCATACAGTATGCTCTAAGCTATAAAAGTAGACTCTTACTGTCCTTTTTTAAAGGAATGCATAGTACTCTGGCTTTTGTAAGTTAAAAACATATTTTTTGTTACCAATCTCCTATTGATGAGCTTTTAAATTGCTTCCAGTTCTTTGCTTTTATAAACATCCAGTTCTTTGTTGTTTTCAACAATGCTGCTAAATATCCTTATAACATATTGGTTCCCTGGTTCAGTTATTGCCCGAGAGTAAATCCCCAGAAGTCAAAATAGCTCTGTGAATGGATATGCATCCTTTAATCAGTTTAATCATAAGTCATACTAGGAAACCACATAAAATCTGCTTAAAAGAAAATGAAATTCATAATTTGGTAGTTATTTTTTGTTTTCTCCCACTAGAAAATAATTTCTGTAGGAGTGAGAACTTTATCTGTCTTGATTATCACCAACCCTAGCATTCAGGTATTCAATATGTATTTATTGCAACAACAATAACAGCAATCATTTGTTATGTGTCTGCCACCATCCTAAGGATATTAATTCAGCTATTCCTGGCAATGACCTTTATGAGGTAGGTAGAATGATGATTTCTGTTTTGCCAGTGAAGAAACAGAGGCAGAGAGGCTACTTACCCAGCTTCAGGCTGCTAGTAAATGGAAAAGCCAAGAATCAAGCACTTTTTCTTCGGTTTATAAGTAGCTGTTATGCTATAACGGTTCACTCTTGCTGAGTAAATTAATCCATGAATGAATGGCCAATATCATTATTTAAATCTTTAACCAATTATAAATTTCAGCTAACTAGTTTTTGTTTTTTCTTTTTCGCGTGAAAATTAGAGGGAATGGACCATTCAGCTCGTAAGAGCCAAATTGGTTTTA
The DNA here is from genome assembly GCA_004027875.1 of Aplodontia rufa. Taxonomy (NCBI): domain Eukaryota; kingdom Metazoa; phylum Chordata; class Mammalia; order Rodentia; family Aplodontiidae; genus Aplodontia; species Aplodontia rufa. Next base: position 1,095 of record PVKS010049138.1, on the reverse strand, counting down.
TGGTCCTCTGAACAAGCGTGTACTTAGTACCTAATAATGTTGCTCTTAGAATTAATATCCGGACGGGTATCCATAAATCATTCTTCCCTGAAGAATTTATAGAAATGTAAACAATATTTGCTTTGTATTACCAGTAAAATAGTAAATCTGGGCCTGCCTGTAACTTCAATCTACAGGCAAGACTTTTATTACTTGCTTTTCAAACACATATTCTCCTCTGCACCTGAGCCCCTTTGCCCCTGCTGTGCCCTGTACCTGGCATGCTCATTGTCCATCTCCTGCAGCAGAAACTGTAGCAGTCCTCCAAGGCCCTGCTCGATGGCCACTGTTCTACTGAAGACTGCTTTCATCCTTTTCTCTTTTCTTAGTTTCTTGAAGATTCTTTCCTTCTTCAAAATTCCCTCAGTCCTTTTAAAGTACTCTTCTAGGAGAGTACTTTCTAAACATACCTCACATTAATTGTGCAACGTTCTCATCTCCCTTAATAGAATATATTCTCTTTTAGTTTTATTGAACCTTTAAAACCCCAATATGTATCACAATATTTTATATCAAATATGAAATTAATTTTTTAAGAAGTCAATGAATGATCTCAGAAAAATATATTTGAAAGTTTTAAAATCTTACATAAGATACTAATAAGCCTTAGATATTATATATTCCACATTATTGGGAATTAAAACAATTGAAATAGGTTTTTTTCATATGATGGATTTGCATTTTGTCTTTATAAGGCATCATGAAACAAGGATGATAATTACCTTTCATTTCCTTTAATAAAAGGTGTTCTATTCATGGCTACAAATATCAACCTTGCTTCTACCCACAATTTTTCTTTAAGTGGAAGGTTTAAGGACATCAAAGGTAATAAAATCAATCAGAGATGAGTGGAATTTTTTTCCCCAAAGGCTAGTACTTAAGGGTGTGTTCCTGTTAGAGAATTTTAATAATAAATCTGTTTTCAAGTGTTTATCCAATGCCAAATCTCCTTTCCAACTGGAGGAAGATCTGTCTTTAAGTCCTGTTCTGAAGGAAATAATAAAATATAATCCTTCTCACATTTATAGGTAACAAAAAGAGAACGGGGGGATGTTA
>PVKS010049137.1:0-12111 GCA_004027875.1 Aplodontia rufa | reverse complement strand
ATTGATACCCAAAATCCACAAACTGAAGAAATTCAGTGAAATTATCACCCAGCAATAACCAACCAAGGCAACCACAGAACTAGCTAAATAAGACACAATGATTATGAAACAACTACACACTTCTATCTTAACACTGAATGTGAATGGTCTAAATGCTCCACTTAAAAGACACAGACTTGCAGACTGGATCAAAAAACAAAATCCAACCATATGCTGCTTACAAGAAACTCACCTAACAGACAAAGACATCCACAGATTAAGGGTGAAAGGATGGGAAAAAAATTGACCATGCTTATGGCCAAAGTATACAATCCGGTGTCACTATACTTATATCTGACAAAGTAAATTTCAATCATAAATCAATCAAAAGAGATAAAGAAGGCCACTACTTAATACTAAAAGGAACACTTCAACAGGAAGAAATAACCATAGTTAACATTTACTATCCAAACAACAATGCACACAACTATGTGAATAAATTACTGCACGACATTAAACCTCTCATGGATCACAACACAATAATACTGGGAGACTTCAATACTCCACTGTCACCACTACACAGATCATGAAAACAAAAAATCAATAAAGAAATCACCAGCCTAAATAACTCCATAAACCAAATGGACTTAATAGATATATATAAAATTTTCCATCCCAAGTTAGAGGAATAAACCTTCTTCTCTGCAGCACATGGATCCTTTTCCAAAGTTGACCATAATCTGGTTCATAAAGATAATCTCAGCAAATATAAAAAAGTAGACATCATCCCGTGTGTCCTTTCAGACCACAATGCTATGACCCTAGAGATCAACAATAATCATAATAGAAAACACACATATTCATGGAGATTGAATAATACCCTATTAAATGAAGAATGGACCCAAGAAGACATGAAAGAAGTAATCCAAAAATACTTGGAAGAGAATGAAATTGAAGACACAACGTATCGAAACCTCTGGGACAGCATGAAAGCTTTCCTAAGGGGAAAATTCAGAGCATTGAGTGCTCACATTAAAAATGAAGAGAGATCCCAAATAAATGAGCTAATGCTTCATCTCAAAGCCCTCCAAAAGGAAGAACAATCTAACCTCAAAGCCAGGAGAAGACAGGAAATACTCCAGATCATAGCTGAAATCAATGAAATTGAGAACAAAAAAACAACAAAAAGAATTGATGAAACAAAGAGCTGGTACTTTGAAAAAATAAACAGGATAGATAGGACCCTAGCGAATCTAACCAAAAAAAGGAGAGTAATGAGGCAAATCAATAAAATCTCCAATGAAAAAGGAACGATCACCACCAACCCCATAGAAATCCAACAAATTATAAGATCATATTTTGAAAACCTATACTCCTCCAAAATTCATAATTTGAAGGAAATGGATAAATTTCTTGACACATACAACATCCATAAATTGAATCAGGAGGATATTGAATTCCTAAATAGCCCAATAACAGGCACTGAAATCCATATTGCAATTAAAAGTCTACCAAAGACGAAAAGCCCAGGACCGATGGCTTCTCCACTGATTTTTACCACACTTTTGAGGAGGAACTAACACCTCCCCTTATAAAGTTATTCCAAGAAATTGAAAAGGAGGGAATGCTCCCATCCACTTTTTATGAAGCAACCATAACTCTGATACCAAAACCTGACAAGGATACATCAAAAAAAGAAAACCACAGACCAATATCCCTTATGAACTTGGATGCAAAAATCCTTAATAAACTACTAGCAAACCGTATTCAAACATTTATCAAGAAAATAATCCATCATGATCAAGTGGCCTTCATCCCAGGAATGCAAGGGTGGTGCAACATACGCAAAACAACGTAATTCACCACTTAAACAGGTTCAAGGACAAAAAATTATGATCATCTGAATGGATGCAGAAAATTCATTTGATAAAATCTAGCACCCTTTTATGTTCAAAACTCTAGAGAAGATGGGGTTCAAAGGACCATTTCTGAACTTTGTCAAGGCTATATATGCTAAACCCTCAGCTAGTACAATACTAAAAGGAGAAAGGCTGAAAGCATTTCCACTAAAATCAGGAACAAGACAAGGCTGTCCGCTCTCACCACTTTTATTCAATATTGTTCTTGAGACCCTAGCTGGAGCAATTATGCAATAGAAAGAAATCAAAGGGCTAAAAATAGGAAGAGAGAAAGACAAACTCTCTCTTTTTGTTGATGACATGATTCTGTATCTGGAAGATAAAATAAATTTCATCAGTAAACTGGTTGAACTCATAAACAGATTTAGCAAAGTGGTAGGATACAAGATCAACACACATAAATCAATAGCTCTCCTATACACTAATAATAATAGGACTGATGAGGAAATCAGGAAATCAGTCCCATTTAAAATATCTTCAAAAAAAATAAAATACTTTGGAATTAACCTTACAAGGGAAATCAAAGATCTCTTCAACCAAAATTATAGGTCATTGAAGAATAAAATCCAAGATGACCTAAGAAGATGGAAAGATGTCCCATGCTCTTGGTTAGGCAGAATTAATATAACAAATATGGCCATTCTACCTAAAGCTTTATATGGATTTATTGCTATCCCCATAAAGATACCTATGTCGTTCTTTACAGACATAGACAAAGCAATTCTCAAATTCATCTGGAACAATAAGAAAACTAGAATTGCCAAAACACTACTAAGCAAGAAAGATGAAACAGGAGATTTTGCCATAACAGATCTCAAACTATACTATAGAGCTGTAGTAACAAAGACAGCATGGTAGTGTAACAAGATAGGAAAGAAGACCAATAGAATAGAATAGAAGACCCTGAAACAAACTGTCAAATGTTTAAACATCTGATTTTTGATAAAGGGGGACAAAATATTACATGGAGGAGAGACAGCCTCTTCAACAAATGGTGCTGGACAAACTGGACAGCCACTTGCAGAAAGTTGAAATTAGACCCATATTTTCTCCTTGCACAAGAATCAAATCAAAATGGATCAAGGAGCTAGATATTAAACCAGCTACCTTGCAATTCAACTGATGGAAGACAAATTAGGTCCAACACTTCAGCATTTGGGAGTAGGTAAAGTCTTTCTCAACATGTCTCCTAAAGTAAAGGAAGTAAAGTGAAAAATCAGTGAATGGGATGCCATAAAGCTAAAAAGCTTTTGTACTGCCAAGGAAACAATCAAAAGAGTCAAGAGGCTTCCTATGGAACTGGAGAGAATCATGGGCTATGATTCCTCTGACAGGGGTCTCATACCCTGAATCTACAAAATCCTCAAAAATCTCAACTACAAAAACACAAACAACCCAATTAGTAAATGGGCCAAAGAGCTAAATAGAAACGTCTCAACAGAGGACATTGATCAAGCCAATGAATATATGAGAAAGTGCTCTAAATCTCTAGTAATCAGAGAAATGCAAATGAAAAGTACATTAAGATATCACTTCACGTCAGTCAGAATGGCAAAAATGAAGAAAATGAGCAACAATAGATGCTGGAGGGGCTGTGGAGAGATAGGCATGCTAACACACTCTTGGTGGAGCTGCAGACTGGTACAGCCCCTCTGGAAAGCAGTGTGGAGAATCCTCAAAACACTAGGGATGAGCCCACCATACGATCCTGCTATTCCACTCCTGGGTATTTTTCCAGGGGGTGTAGAATCAGATCATTATAGTGACACAGCAATATCTATGTTCACAGCAGTTCAATTTAATATTGCTAGATTATGGAAACAACCCAGATGTCTCTTGCTGGATGAATGGATCCAAAATCTGTGGTAATATATACCATGGACTTTTACACAGCAATTAAAAACAATGATATTGCAGTCTTTGAAGGTAAATGGATGGCTATGAAAGAAATTATGCTGAGTAAAATCAGCTTAACCCAGAGAACCAAGGGTTGAATATCTTCACTTATCTGTGGAGGCTGGAACTAGACCCTGGCCATTGAGAAAGATGGTCTATTATGTGTTAAATCCAGATAAGGTGTAATGTTATACAAACTAATACTTTTTTAGAGACATTGTGGGAAGGGGAAGTGAGGGATAAGGGTGGGTAATTGGAGGGGTCACTCCTGGGAGTAAATCTAATATCCAGGATCTATACACATTTTACATTTATTTTCTTCAAAACTTGCATGGTTGTTCAAAAATAAATTTCTCATTAAAAAAATCTGGAAAACAAGAGCTGATTCTAAAAAAAAAAAGACAGAACAGAGCCAATCTTCCTAAAGGAAGAAGGAAAATGAAGCAAATGAACAAAATCACCAATGAAAAGTGAGTGATCAACACTGACCCCACAGAAATCCAACAGATTTTAAGAATGTATTTTGAAAAATTATATTCCTTTGAATTAGATCATCTTTTAAACATTGACAAATTTCTAGAAACATACAATATCCCCAAGTTGATGCAGGAAGATATTGAAATCCTAAATAGCCCAAAAGTAGGAACTAAAATCCACACAGCAATTAAAAGCCTCAGAAAGAAGAAAAGCTCATGACCACCAAGTTTTACCACACCTGGGAAGAGGAACTAACACTACTGTTTTTTAGGGTATTCCCAAAAATTGAAAAGGAGGGAAGTTTCCCAAACATTTTCCAAGAGGCAACCATATTCTAATACCAAAATAAAAAAATACATTTAATGAAAAGAAAACCACAGTCTAATATCCCTGGTAAATATTAATGCAAAAATGCTTAATGAGGTTCTAGCAAACTGCATTGAAAAAACACATCAAGAAGATAGTTCACCAAAGTCAAGTGGGTTTGATTCCAGGTATACAACACTGGTTCAACATATGCAAATAATAAATGTGAATTATCACCAAACAAAAGTAAAGATAAAAAAGACCATCTCAAATGATGAAGAAAATGTATTTAATAAAACCCAGCAACCATTTATTCTCAAAACTCTAGAGAAGATATGTACCAAAGGAACTTATCTGAAGTATGTAAAGATTTTATATGGCAAACCCTTAGCTAGTATGATACTAAGCAGAGAAAAGCTGAACGAATTTCCACTAAACTCAGGAACAAGACAAGGCTTTCTGCTCTCACCACTTTTATTCAATACATTTCTGGAGACCCTAGCCAGAGCAGTTAGGAAATTGAAAGAAATCAAAGGGTAAGAATAGGAAGAGACCTTCAGCCCAAGGACTTGACCCGCAGTCATCCTGGCTATAAGTTTACTGTGCAAGATGATAATATGAAGCAGAATTGGTGTGTAAGAATGAATGTGAAGCCAGATTAAGGATAAAGAACTCAGTTACTTAGTGTAGAGATATGAGGGAAAGAAGAGGTGGTCACCAAAAGAACAGCAATATAAAAAAGGGAGGGTGACAGAAATTTTATGCTGAGAAGTTCATCATGGTGACCCATGGCAGAGCTCAGTGAAGAGATTCTCCATGAATGTGTGATGCCAATGGTGGGAGAGGTGCCTTACTATGAGGTGGGTGGATGGCAAGATTTCTCCTTAAATTCATTACTATCCAGGGAAAACTCACATTTAGAGGCCTCCTGCCCACCCCATTACATAACCAATCTTCAGGTGGATTCAGTGTCCAGGATTCTGCTCAATAGCACCTAACACCCTAGGGAGTTTAGGTCTTCAGGTCCAACAAATACTGCCTGAAATACTCAGGTGGGGCAGAGGCTGGTGTCAACCTCAGAGACCTATAAACCAAAGGGGAAGCTTGGATCCAGTGCTTTCCTCTATTTCAGACACTGAATTTTGTAAACAGAAGTGGTCCCATAGGTCCTGGGTGCTACAAGTGGGGCTGGGCTTCCATGCCCCCTAGTGGTTGCATTTGAGATCACCATAGACACTGGTCTAGCTGGGCTGTTGTCTTCTTCATGCCTCCTCCCTTGCTGGGGTTGTGATTACCCCACATATCATCTCTTGGGGCAAGTGGGGACCTCATGACACCTAAGAGCGTGAGGCAATAATGGTCCCGGGTGTGCTTGGTTCAGGCCAGCCACTTTCCTTGGAATAGCAAAAGTCCTTTACACTTGCACAAGGATCCACAAGACTCTCAGCAGCTACTGGGTACCCAGTTGAAGTGGGACAAGAGTTTGGGCAGGCAGACACTAAACTGCCCAAGAATGCCACTCAGGTGGCCCTGAAGTCTGTTCACACAGGAAGCAGGAAAGGCGAATGTTTGCAACCCCTGTACAGGAGAAAATTACTGGGAGGCCTCCTGGAAAACTCACTGTCAGCTGAGATCACTAAAATTCATTCCCTCCAACAAAATCAACTGGGAACCGACTCCACCTAAAATCAGCTATGAACACATACCCCCATAGTCCATTTTGACCGTGGTGTTAATAATTCAGAAACTTCCTAACTCCATTTTTCCCCTCTGTTGTTGTTCTCAGAATTAGTGTTCCTAAGTGTATGTATTTTTGTTTGCTTGTTTGTGTCTGTGGTTGATTGATTTTTATTGTCTTTGTGATTCATTGTATTTGACTGTTGTGCCCATATTGCTGGGGTTTGTGACCTGTGGCAGTCTGCAATATTGCAAGCCAGTCCTCAGTCTCTTTGGGATGAACAGACTCCCAGGCTTTACTACCCCCTTCTTCCCTTTACTCTGTCAATTCCTAAACTGTATTCTGTTCTCTCTCATCCTCCCTGAAAGTCATTACCCCACTCTCATCCCATTTCTATCTTTTCCTTATTTCTAGCAAAATAGCCTACATTGTCTCCAGTACCTTGTAGCTCTATATCCTAATTCATAAGTTCCACACTACCTGTGTACTTTATTCCCTTTGTTCTCTAGACATTTTTCCCCTCATCTACAGAGGTCCTGGTAAATGCAAGTGAATGCCATTCTTGAAAACAGGTGTTTGTTTGCTATCCAAGGTTAGTATGAAAGACATCAAGGAAGAAAACTGCTAATCCTGTATGCTCCTATGGATGCTAATCAATGCTGTTACAGCTACAGTTGGCATCATCTGTTGTATGCAGTGACTGCTCTTATTGACTTCTATACCCTATCCCCTGAGGTACTGGAAAACCTAAAGGTCAACAATACATCACAGACTGGGGTACCAGACTTTGAACTGTATTACCTAAATTGTACCCCACCCAACTAAGCAAAGAGACAAAAAGCTCTGATACCATCAACAAAGCCCCCAAGATAATTATTCAGTATCAGACCTCAATCCACACTCCCTGTAAAGGAAAATGAAGAAAAAGGGAAACAATCTTTCACATCAATCCCACACCTCTCATCCAAGATGTCCATGGTCGGGGTCTAGATGAAAATCTAGAAAAATGTATCAACAATGCGATAGTAATTCAATCAAATAATTAAAAGAAGATTTAAGGAAAGAGATAAAAGATCAATTTGAGGAGATGAGAGACCACATATATAAAGAGCTAGACATTCTGAAAAGAGATGTTACAGAACTCTTAGAACTGAAGAATACTGTCAATCAAATAATAAGCTATTGGAAGATATAAATACCAGGGTAAACTCAGTAGAAAGTAGAACCTCAGCTCTCAAAGGACATATATCAGATAATGAAGACAGATTGAGCAATCTCGAGTTAAAGGAGGACAGACAAGAAAAGAAAGTTACTGAGCATGATCAAAACTTCCAAGTAGTATTTGATGATATGAGAAGAAATAACATAAGATTAATTGGGATTGAATAAAACATTGAACAACAAACAAGTGCCATTAGGAACCTTCCAAGGGAAATTGCCAAGAAATTTCCCCATATAAGAATTGATCCAGAAAATCAAATTCAACATGCCTAATGGATACTAAACAGATCTAACCAAATGAGAAATTCACTGAGACACATCATTTATAAAATGAAAACAGAAATCAAGGAAAAGATCCTAAAATCAGCAAGGGAAAAACACCGAATCACATTCAGAGGCAGACCAATTAAGATCACTATGGATTTCTCAGATCACACAATAAAGTCCAGGAGATTATGGAACAATATTTTTCAAATTTTGAAAGAAAACAATTTTGAGCCAAAGATAATATACCATGCAAAGCTCAGCTTTAAAGTGTCAGGGAAATTAAATATTTCAATGATAAATTCAAGCTAGTAATGAACTTGACATAAAGTCTGCACTACAGAAAATTCTCAAGGACATACTTCATTCAGAGGAACATGCAAACAACTTCCAAAACACATAACCAGAAGAAAGTCAGTTACCAAAGAACACACTAAAAGATATCCAAGATGGCACAAAATACAGCAATAATCACAATGTCAGGGATCCAGATTCCCATATCTCTTCAAACTCTGAATGAGAATGGACTCAATGCTCCAATCAAAAGACACAGATTGGCTTACTGGATCAAAACACAAAATCCAATAAGATGTTGCCCAAAGGAGACACAGCTCACAACAAAAAATAGACACAGAATGAAAGTGAAAGGTTGGCAAAATGTCTTCCAGGCCTGTGGCCTGAAAAAGCAAGCTGACATAGCAATCCTTATACCCGATAAAGTTAATTTTGACCAAAAACTAGTCAGAGGACAAAGAAGATGGGGGGCACTCCTGGAGGGTAAATCTAGTATCCAGAGACTATATACATTTTATATTATTTTATTAAAAACTTGTATGGTTGTTCAAAAATAAAAATAAATAAATAAAAATATTAAAAAAAGAACAGGCAAAAAGAAAAAAAAGAAGATCACTATATCATAGTAAAAGTAACAATTCATCAAGAAGACATAACAATAGTTAACATTTATGCCTCCAATTTTAAGCCTCCAAAATATATGGAAATGGTACTCAAGAACATTAAAGTTCTCATCTATCTCAGCATGATTATACTGGGGACTTTAATACTCTATTATCAATAATAGACAGATCATCAAAGCAAAAAGTCAAGAAAGATATCTCTAACAAAAACAACTCTATAAATCAACCAGACTGAACAGATATTTACAGAATATTCCATTAGAAATTGTCTGAGTTTACCTTTTCAGCAGCTCATGGATCCTTCTCCAAAATGAACCACATCCTAGTCCACAAAGCTAACTTTAACAAATATTAAAAAAAATCGCTATAGTTCATGTATCCTGTCAGACTACACTGGTATGATCTTAGCAATCAACAGCAAGAGAAACAATAGAAACTACTCAAATACATGGAAATTGAGTAATACCTCTTAAACGAAGAATGGATAAAAGACAATGAGAAGAGAAATAAATAAATTCTTGGATGTGAATGGGAATGATGAAACAATGTATCGAAATCTCTGGAATAGTATGAAATCATTTTTTAAGAAAGAGGGGCAGTGAGAGAGAGAAAGTGAGAAAGAATTTTATTTAATTTTCCATGGGACCTTCATTGCTCTGAGACTTTGCTGTGTGTGTGGTGCTGGAGTCTGAACTCGGGTACTTGCACATGCAAGCCAAGCACTGTAACCACTGAGCCATTGCTCCAGCCCCATGAAAGCATTCTTAAGAGGTAAATTTACAGCACTGAGTACCTTCATCAAATATCAGGAAAGAACCCAAATAAATAGACTTATTCTCCACCTCAAATCCAAACAAAAGTAGAAAAATTCAATCCCAAAGCTAATAGAAGAAAGGGAATAATGAAGATTAGAACTGAAATCAATGAAATTAAGAAACAAAAAAACAATGAAAATTATCAACAAAACAAAGAGTTGATTCCTTAAAAAAATAAATAACATTGACAGACCCCTTACCAACCTCACCAAAATGAAAAATGAAGTGAAACAAATCAACAAAATCAAAGAAAATAATGGAGATATCATCACTGACTCAACCAAATCCAAAAGATTATCAGAACTTACTTTGAAAACTTATTCTCCTCCAAGTTTGATAATCTTGAAGAAATGGACAAATATCTTGCCACATATGGCATACCCAATTTAACATGGGAAGACATTGAAATTCTAAACCAACCAATCACAGGTAGTGAAATCAAAACAGCAATCAAAAGCATTCCAAAAAAGAAAAGCGAAGGACTTGATGGATTCATGGCTAAATTCTACCAGAAGGTTACAGAAGAATTAACACCAATACTGTACAAGCTTCTCCATGAAATTAAAATGGTTGGAACCCCCAAACACTTTTTATGAAGCCAATATAACCCTGATACCAAACTCAACAAAGACACATCAAGAAAACTACAGACCAATTTTCCTTATGAAAATAGACACAAAAATCTTTAATAAAATTCTAGCTATCCAGATCCAAAAATACATCAAAAAGATAATACATCGTGATCAAGTGGGCTTCATTCCAGGAAATCAGTGCTGGTTCAACATATGCAAACCAATAAATATAATTCACCACTTAAGCAAAATTAAAAACAAAAAACATATAATCATCTCAATTGACTCAGAAAACGCCTTTGATAAAATTCAGCACCCATTTATGCTTAAAATTCTGCATATTATAGGGATGAAAGGAGGATACTTTAATTTTGTAACAGCCACTTATGACAGACCCACAGCCAACATTATGCTTAATGGAGAAAGACTGAAAACATTTTCACTAAATTCAGGAAAAAGACAAAGATGTCCGGATTCACCACTCTTATTCAATATAGTCCTTGAAACCCTAGCCAGAGCTATCAAAACAGGGAAGGAAATCAAAGGAATTTGAATAGGAAAAGAGGAAGTTAAGATGTCTCTATTTGCTGATGACATGATCCTATATGCAACAGACCCAATAAACTTAACCAGAAGACCTCTAGAACTTATCAATATTTCACCAAGTGGCTAGTTATAAGATCAACACACATAAATCCTCAGCTTTCCTAAACTCCAGAAACAATTCCACTGAAGTAGAAATCAGGAAGTCTGTCCCATCACAATTGCCTTAAAGAGTATAATACTTGGACATCATTCTAACAAAGGATATAAAGGACCTCTACAATGAAAACTACCAAACATTAAAAAAAGAAATAGCAGAATACCTGAATAGATGGAAAAAATTCCATGTTCTTGGTTATGAAGAATTAATATAATCAAAATGGTCATTCTACTAAAAGCCATATACAGATTCAATGCAGTCCCCATCAAAATACCAATGACATTTCTCATGAATATAGAAACAATATTTCTCAAATTCATATGGAAAAACAGAAGGCTCAGAATAGCCAAAACATTACTAAGCAAGAAAGAGGAAACAGGAGGTGTCACAATTCCAGATCTGAAATTATACTATAGGGTATATTTAAAAAAACATCACAGTATTGGTATCAAAATAGAAATGAAAACCAATGGAACAGAATAAAAGATACTGAGACAAACCCTCAAATCTTTCACCATGTGATATTTGATAAAGGGGGCAAAAGCATAGTGTGGAAAACAGACAGCCTTTTCAACAAATGGTGCTGGACAAACTGGACAGCCATATGCAGACAACTGAAATAGGATCCTTACTTTTCACCCTGCACAAGAATCAAATCAAAATGGTTCAAGGATCTGGAAATTAAAAAAGCAACTATACAATTGCTTGAAAAAAATTGGCTCAACACTACATTACATAGATGCCAGCACTACCTTCCTGAACAAGACTCCTATGAATTAAATCAGCTACCTTGCAACTGATGGAAGACAAATTAGGTCCAACACTTCAGCATTTGGGAGTAGGCAAAGACTTTTTCAACATGTCTCCTAAAGTGAAGGAAGCAAAGTCAAAAATCAGTGAATGGGATGCCATAAAGCTAAAAGGCTTTTGTACTGCCAAGGAAACAATCAAAAGAGTCAAGAGGTTTCCTATGGAAATGAAGAGAATCATGGGCTATGATTCCTCTGACAGGGGTCTCATATCCAGAATCTACAAAATCCTCAAAAACCTCAACTAGAAAAACACAAACAACCCAATTAGTAAATGGGCCAAAGAGCTAAATAGAAACTTCTCACCAGAGGACATTGATCAAGACAATGAATGCATGGGAAAGTGCTCCAAATCACATGTAATCAGAGAAATGCAAATGAAAACTACATTAAGATATCACCTTATGCCAGTCAGAATGGCAAAAATGAAGAAAATAAACAATAATTGATGCTGGAGGGGTTGTGTAAAGATAGGTACATTAGTACACTGTTGGTGGAACTGCAGAGTGGTACAGCCCCTCTGGAAAGCAGTGTGGAGAATCCTCAAAAAACTAG
>PVKS010049136.1:0-12117 GCA_004027875.1 Aplodontia rufa | reverse complement strand
AAACTCTCAATAGGGACACAGAACAAACATAATCAATCACTTGCAACAACAGAGCAGCCAAATAGCTTAGTCATGTGGTCAGGCAGTTTGCTAATTACTCAGGAAGTTGCAAGCCAGCTGGGCCTCTTGCAGAGTTGTTTACTACTAATACTTTTCTCTGGCATCCAGCCAAGGGTCATGTTGGCTTCAGTCTCCAACAGGGAGCAATGGCAGTTGCAGCTGCATATCCCTGCTGAGATGGATACAATCCCTTTTTCCCACCTGTTGCACCCAAATCTCTGATCATCCAAAAAACTCCTCTAACTAGTGCTGTGATCTGGTGATGATTTTCCCCAAACACACCTTGTAGCAATGGAGTTGTCCTGGAGTTTTTTCATCTGGTCACGGAGCCAAACGAGAAGCAGCCTTCCTGCAGCTCGCCATCTTGGAAAATTCCTGGCTTGCCTTTAATTTTGAGGGGACATTTTTCTCTTGAGTCTTTAAAAATTCTATCCTTGTTCTGTATGTCAGGCATATTAATTATAATATGTCACGGAGAGGTTCTTTTTTGATCTTGTCTGTTTGTAGTTCTGAACGAATTCTGTATCTGGACATCCATCTCATTCTGAAAGTGTAGGAATTATTCTTTTATTATTTCCTTGAGAAGTTATCCATTCCTTTAGCTTGCATCTCACAACCCTCTTCAGTTCCAGTGCTTCTTTAATTTGGTCTCTTAATGTTCCAGAGTTCTTGCATATTCTGGCGATGGTTACTTATTTTTTTAATACTGTCTGAATGTTTAAAGCTGTTCATTTTGTATCGCAGCTGTGTGATTCTGTCTTCAGCATATTCTACTTTATTAGTCAAATTTTCAACAGAACATTTTATTTTATTTATTGTGTCTTTTATTTCCAGGATTTCTGTTTGGTTCTTTTACAATATCTCTAACTCATTATTGAATTTCATTCATATCCTGTACTGACTTCATTAATTCATTCAGTTGTTTTTCTGTGTTCTCTTGTAATTTATTGATCTTTATTATAATATCTTTTCAATTATTTATCTGATATTGCATTCACGTCAATGCCTTTGAAATCAATTGCTGGTGAATTATAAAGTTCAGTTCCATGTTACCTTGTTTTTGCATATTTCTAGTATCCTTGTGTTGGGTTCTATGCGTCTGTTGGAATAGTTTTATTTTTCACTTTTATGTGTGGTTTTACAGTATGAACTTCTCCTGCAATAGTGTTCTAACAGTTATCTAGATTGAGAGCACTCCCCGTAGAAGCAATATCCACAGTTCTTCTTTCTTTTGCCAAATCTCTCTGTATTTGCTGTAGGAGTGATGTCCTTCAGTGGACCGCAGGCCTACACCTGGCCATTTCTATTTGTAGCCTTATTGTTTGTTTGTCTCATCTATTCTTTATATTGAAATGTAGCTGAATTTGAGTGCCATTAATTTGTATGTGGAGCAAGGTGCATTGTCTTTTCATTGAGTTTATTTCAGCAGCAGAGTCTCCACACTGTGAGCTTGTAGTGTCCCTATAGATTCTCGACACCTCACAACAAAAGGGGAAATAGGCAATAACAACAACTGATGCAAACAATATATGCATTAAAATAAATAACTGGTACTTTTTATGGCATCTATATCACTAATGACACAAGAAATAGAAATGGTCAGATCATCAATTTCCAACAGATAAAACAATTAATAACTATTTTCTAGATGTGGAATTAAACTAAACTGTGGGTATCAACTATGACATCCGCAGTGGTAATAATCACAAAAATATAAATGATGGGGCAGGAGTTATGCAAATAAAACAGTTCTAAAATATGGTAAATATACAACTAATTAAGAGAAAATAAAAAAGGATGGGAAGATAGAAAATAGTTTAGCATGTTCAAAATGTGAACAGAGATAATGCAAAAGAGATGTAACAAATGATGGTATAAAGGAGAGAAATAGAAAAAAAAGTAAATGGAGAAAGGCAGTTCAAAAGAATTTGGCTGTTAGAAGAAAAGAGAGAAAGAGAACAAAATAAACAACAACAACAACAAAACACAAAAATTAACCAAAATAAATAAACCCCAAACCCTAACCCTCAAAAGACAATTCAAGGAAAAATACCTACATTAAAAAATACTAAAAATGAGAAAAATATGTATATATATATATATATATATATATATCCATGAACCAATCAGCACAGTAAGAATACCAGAAGAGAAAAGGATAAAATATTAAGAAACTTAATGAAAAATGAAAGAATCATCTCCACATCTCCACTAAGATAATCATAAGCAGTCAACAAGAATAGAAGATCACTGCCTATGCCCAAATGTTTTTCTTTCTGTGTCTTCTTAAGTTATGTACTAAGCAGTGGGGGGGCAGGTAAGAGAGAGGTTGGGATTGTTAACTCCTTCATTTTTGTGTGTGTTGTTTACTGAGTTGCCAGTTGGAGTGGCCTAAAATTGAAGCTGAAATAGCTCTAAGCTTCCCTTCTCGCCAGTATGAGGTAGGATGGGATTTGAAGTACTGTCTATTGGAGTTTTGTGTGGCCGGATCAATGCACTCCCAGGGTAAGCCTGCTGTAGAGGGAATTCTAGTGACAGGGCTTAGGTCTAATCAGATCTAAGGGATTTTGTTAGATGATGTCTACTCTAGATCAGCACACCCTTAGGAGCCACCAGATGTCAATTTCTTCTGGGAATTTGGATCTCAGGTGTGTTTGAAGAATTATACTCACAGGGCAGGGGGAGCAATTCCTATACATACTCTGCTGCCCATAAACACAGTCTTTCCATGTTAGTCCCTGAGTGTATTCATACCTGATTGTTCAGATTTTTTTTTACCTGCTTCAGCTCATTGTGTGAGCCACCAGACTCAAAAGGAAAGTGAGTTATAGTCCCCATTCACTTTTACAACTGAAATCCTCCAGGGTACAATCTTCCTTGTGCCTATTTCATTCACATTCTACTAAATGCACTCCAGTCTACACTTGCTGGTGCACTATGGCAATGTTTGCTAAGTTGTCTCAGACTCCCACAGCTGTAAGCTACAGCATGTCCTCTTTGAGATGTCTTCTGCCTTAGTTCTCCATTTGCCAACTTGTACAAAACACTTTTCAAATGCCGGTTTGTTGTGAAGCCTCTGGTTCAGCTGAGTTCAGACGGCTTTTTGCAGATTTTCTGTCCCAAGCCTGCCCAATGTGTTTCTTTGCGTTCTCGCTCCCCTGTGTTGTGACTCTGTGCCACTGCTGCTGTCACTGCCGTAGCCGGCTTATCTCCGATGCGCTCATTCTTGGTCTTTGTTCAATGCACCCAAATTTCTCAGTCTCTGAGACACTTTGGCTATCCACTATTGAATTTTGGTGAAATTCCACTTTCACCCATCTCACTGAGGAGTACTTCCACTGTTTGAATCCTGAACCATGGAGCAACACAGACCTCATTAACTACCTCTGGTGTGAACCTAGGCAACTTTCTATTCCTTGGCATGTCCACATGCCTAAGAACTCTCTGAAGGGTCGGTAGAAATGGCCCCTATCTTTGGCCTCTCTTTCCAATGCAAATTTCTCAACTTTGCCCTTTATCTGAAGACCTGCCTTAAAGCTGCAGGTAGGTACAAGTTCAGTGCTAATGAGTTCTTTCCTGTTCATTGTTTCAATAATCATAATTTGCAAACCTAAGACTCTGATTATTTAAAATTGTGCCACAGCGCATTCCCTCTGTCATCCATCTTATCAGTCAGCTACTCTTTTGCTGTTTTGTTTCCAAACTGTGGAGGAGTTGAGATATACAGTGTACCTCTCCTCCACCATTTTTATTCCCACCCATATCATTAGTGTTTACTAGATCATAGTTCAGCATTTGTATTATAATGATCATATAAATATTTTTTGGATTTGAAGCATGTATTTCACTGTGACTACATTTCCTTTCTGCATATTCTCTTGTCTTCCTGATGTTAATGATTTAGTCATATTAAAATTTGACTTTTTAAAATTTTTAAATTCTTGATTAAACTTTCTCTTGTTATAAATCTCCTTTCAAACAGTCAAACACATATTATCAATTGATTCTGACATTTTCTTGGAACATTCTCCCATGAGCTTTCCTTGTTCTTGATCTAATCTGTACTGGCTGATTTTCCATTAATCATTATTCTGAGGTCTCATTATCTAAGTATTTTTTTTTAAATAGCATGCTCTTTTTCTTAAATTTATTATTTTTCTTTTTCTTGGTTATAATAACTAGAATAATGGACATTGTAAAGATTTCCACCTTCTAAACTATAGAATCTATGTATTTGTCATTTATCATAGTAAAAGAAACTTTGCAGAGGAAGTCAAGGACTTTGAAATGGGAAGATTTTTTCTGAATTTTCTGGGTTGGCCCAATGTGATCACATGAATACTTCAGTTGAAAGATGGAGGAAGGAGATTTAATATAAAAACCAGAAAAAATATTTGAAGATGTAATGCTGCCAGCAATGAAAACAGCAAAGAACCGTGAACCTAGAACTGATGGCTACCTCTTGAAGATGGAGAAGGCAAAGAAACAGAAATTCCCCCAGATCCTCCAGCAGGAATGCAATCCTATTGACACCTTGATTTAAAACTTAGAGGTTTTACACCTCTAAGTTTGTGGTAATTTGCTATAACAAAAACAGAGAACTAATACAAACAGTTATGCTCTAATTTTGGTACAGTAACTACTATAGAGTCTTGAAAAATAATAAATGAAAGATATATTTTTTGATGCTGTATCCAAAAATATCTTTATTTTTACCTAAGATTTCTTTGAGGATGGAAGTAATTTTCCCTTCATGTAGTGAAGGTGTTTCTTTGCTGTATAATTTCTTTCAGTAAAAATTTTAATGTCATTATTGTGCATGATTCTTCCTTTATCTATGTGACTTATTTTATTCATCTTCCGGAAAACTTCCAGTGTATTCTTTTCATCCCAAATGTTGATAAATGTCACAATTACATGCTTTTTAAAAAATTGTGGTCTCTTTCTCTTTATTTTTAAACACTCTTAATTTGGAAGTCCATTATTTTTAGTTCCTAAACATGTTTTGCATTATCTATTTGATACTTTCTTTTATTGCTTTTTCTTTGTTCTCTGTTTCTAGAACTCTTGCTTCCTGGATGGTGGATACCCTGGGGTCATCCTGAAATTCCGCCCTCGACCCCTTTTCTTTCCTCTTCCTCTTCCTTTCCTTCTCCTTTTTTTCTTGCACTATTTTCTGGAGTTTGCCTTGACCACATCCTCGAAATCTCCTTAAGTCAGTAATTTCTTCTCTTATTTTTAATTTCCAAGAGATTTCTGTTGATCTCTGAGTCCTCCTTAAAAATTTTCCATTCCTTTTTTTATGAATATAATTTCTTCGCTTTCTTTTTAAAGTATTTGGCTCCCTTCACGATCTCTGTTTCTGCCTTCTCAGTTCATTTTGGTCTTTGTTTCACACAAGAGGCTCTTTTGTACCACCTGATGCTATTTATCTACCCATTCACAATTAAGAGTGAGGCAATAGAAATTGATTATAAACTTCACGTGTCTGCTTAAGTGTGTGTGTGTGTGTGTGTGTGTGTGTGTGTGTGTGTGTTAGAGATGAGGTTGCTGATTGATGATCCTCACTAAAGGGTTATCTGGCTTGCGTCTTTCAGGAATGGAATTTTTTAAATTTAATTTTTTAATATAGAAAGAGGGGATAATGAAAGAGGGAGAGAAAGAAAGAAACAATTTTATTTAGTTTTTCATGTGACTTTCATTCCTCGGACACTTCATTGCATATGTGGTGCTGGGGTTTGAACTTGCATATTCGCACATGCCAGGCAAGTGCTGTAACCAACAAGCCACTGCTCCAGCCCCTCAGGAATGGAATTTCAATTGTTATTGTATTTTTATTTTTCCCAAGCTTGTGCTGATCAGTTACTTCAGAGATGATTCTTTTAGCTTCTTGTCTGGGAGACATAAAGTGTTTTCCAGTGTTCTTGGAGACAAATGAAAGAAGAGACACATTCATCTTATTGCTAAGTATACAGATATTTACTTAATCCCTCTGTTTTTCAATTTTCCTGGATCTCATGTAGAGTTCCCTTGATTTAACATCTCCAAGTCTTCCATGGGGAGGAGTGAAGTGAGGAATCTCTGTTTTTGATGGCATCATGTACAAATTCTTTAACAATCCTCTTGTATCAAATTCAGTTGTGCCTCTGACTTAAATTTCTGAGAATTTTTTTACTTCTAAGCTTCTTGTTTTCTCTATTTTGGGATTTTCTTGTTCTCTCATTATCTTTAACTTCCAATATCGAGTAACTGTCATTCCTTCTTGGGTTTACTCTCTTCAAATCTTATCATTTTAAATAGCTTTAGGAGAGAGCAGTAGAAATGAAATAAGTTCAATTTTTCATGTTTTACTGAGAGTTCAAGAATTCATCTATTTTTTTTACAGTCATCTAATGATTTTTAACATTTTGTGGGCTATAGAGCTCTGCTTCTGAATCTGGAAGTTGCTTTTCCCCCACTAAGGTACATGACAAAGTAAATGAAGAGTCTATAAAATTATGAGGTTTTCCTACCAATGTTTGGTTATGTTGGCACTTGGTGATTTGAAAGCACTGAGGGCACATTGCTTTTGTTATGCCTTATTCACATGTCTTATATCAGTCGTTGAAAATTTGTGATACTTTTCTTAAGGTGCACTGATTTGAAGACGGAACTTGCTTTCATGGTGTTATGGTTCAGATTTGGAATGTTTCCCAAGTCTCATGTGTTGAAGGCTTGGATTTTTTCAGTACAGCAAGGTTCAGAGGTGGGCTTTTTTGTAGTGATTGGATCATGAGGACTGTAACCTCTTCTGTGGATTAAGTAATCGACAGGTGAATGGACTGGGGGGGGACTGCAGACAGGTGGGATATGGTTGGAGGAGGTAGGGTGCTGGAAGCTTGCCCTTGGTGACTATATCTTGGCCTTGACTCCTTTACTCTCTCTCTCCTTCTACACTATGGTCCCCCTGCCAACTTTCTGCCTGCCATGTGCTGAGACGTTTTCCTCTGCATGAGCTTCTAATGTGATGTTTTTGCCTTGGAACTAGCTGCCCATGGCGGGAAACTGTGAGCCAAAATAAATCCTTCCTCCTTTACACTGTTTTTCTCAATTGTTTATCACAGTGATGAAAAACTAACATACAGTGTTTGAAAGAGTCATTCTGCTGTTATGTCCTTACTTTAGTTGAGTTTTATTGTTTTATATTTATTTCTGAGGGTGCCTTTAACTACAAACTAACACAGTACTTGATTTGTTGGCTTTTTATTCACACCCTGTTGAATTTATATTTGCTGATTAAGTGGAGAAATAAATACTTTTCATCTTCTGCAACTATATAACATATTTGTCCTAAAATTATTTTTTTAAGTTTCAAGAAAATGCCTATTCTAATTCTCTGTGATAAATCTAGGAAATATGTGCATATCTTAACTATTTTTTGATATATTTATCTCCATGGATCCTCAATCTTCAACTTTTCATAAAGGACATCCCTAATTATTTTATACTGTGTTCAAACTGACATCTTTTATCATTTTAATTTTGTGTCTTTGGACCTGCTCCAACTTCATTATGTTTGTTTTAAGGTTCATTAACCAGAAAGTCATATGGCACTTCTTTTAATAAAGATACATTCTTACTTTTAGTTTGGCTCAGTATGCTTCTGAATGATAACCAGCGTTTTCTTCTTGGGAACTTCATCCTAAAGTCTTCAGAAAATGTGAGATGTTCTAGACTGACTTCTGGTACAAAATTTTGATTTTTATTCTGTCATTCTTATTTAGAATAAAAGCAAACAGAAACTAGAAGGTTCTTTAGAAGTCAAATTGCACTGTTCTATGTGAGGGTACAAACTTCAAAATAAGCTCAAGTGTGTACAATGTAGTTTGCCTAAGAAACTTGGGCTCTTGGATCTGAACCAGTAATTGTCTCACTGCATAAATTGTGTGTGTACACCTAAATTTAGGTAAGTTCAATTTAGAAGAATTTAGAGATTGTTCTGTACTACATGCTTCTTTTCTTTTCTGATAGTACTTCCTTATTTCTATGATTATTTCTTTTTTTCTTTTGTGCCAATACGTGTAATCTCCCCATATTTCCACCTACTATTTCCAGACCTTCCCTCAGTCATATCTTATTTATTGTCTGTGCATTTTGATCTTTCTGAGATCAAGAGGAGTAAAGGTCAGAGTGCTCGTATGCCTATTTTCCTTTGATGACACTACAGATTGCACCCCCACATAGCATCTTGAGTGTTGTTTAGAGATATAAAAATCAAATCATGTTGTTCCATAGTTTAATAACCTCCAGCAGCTTCATACTTACTCATAAGTAAACTAAATTTTGATAACACTCTTCATTATCTGTCCTTTGCCCACCTCCTTGATCTCCTTTCTTGCTATATCACTGCACTATCAAACACACTGGCATTCTCACTATTCAGGTAACATACCAAGCTTATTGCTGCCTTGTGTCTCATTCATTCAGGTTCCTTTTCCTGAAAGCTGCTGTCTCAGATTTTTTGTATACTTGAATTCTTCATATCATTCAAAAATAACTCCAAGTGTTATCTCTTGAGAAAGATCTTCCCATGCATGGCTTCCCATTGGTTACCCTTTCTCTTGGGCTACTTGGAGATAATCTAAGATTTCATCTTAACATATTTTTAGTATTTTTGTGTATTTTTCTTATTGTTTTCTTAAGAAGTATTCTGGTTATTACAATATACTTCTATGATTAATCACAGTCTACTGGCATTGGTGCTATATACCACTTTAGTCATGGATATCTACTTCCATTGAAGTGTCTTTTCCCTTCTAATTTTTAAATATTATTGTCTTGCATATCACATGGTTCAATTATCACTTATTATTTCAATTTGTAAAATGCATGAGGAGGATATTCTATTGTATTTACCAATATGTTTGCTTTTTCCATGGTTCTTTCCTCATTCCTGATGCTCTAAGATTTCTTCATTAATCATTTCTTTATGTTTGTAGAATTTTCTTTATCCAATATTTAAGGACAAATTTATTAGTGAAGAATCATTTTTAGCTTTTTTTTTTTAAAATCTAAAGATGACATTATTTTCCCTTCATTCCTAAAGGATCATTTCACCTGATGTAGACATATCAGTTGACAGCTCTTTTCTTTTGGTTGTTGAAAATGTGTTTCTTCCTTTTAGTTTCTGTTGCTTCATCTGAATTATTTATTTATTTGCCATGCAAACTGATTTTTTACTATAGGTAATATGGCATTTTCTCTCTTTGTTTTTAAGATTTTTTACTTTGTATTTATTTTCAGTACTGCTTTGGAGAGGATTTCTTTGTTTATCTTATTTAAGATTCTTAAATTTGAATCTGTCTTTCAACAGATTTGGGAAATTTTTAACTGTTTTTCCGCTGAATACTCTTTCAGCCCCACTATCTTTCTTCTCTCCTTCTGGGAATCTGATGATATCATTATTGGATCTTTAGATAGCCCCATAGGTACTTGGGACACTATTTTTTTTTCAGGTTATTTTTTCTGTGTTTGATTGGGTAAATTATACTGCTCTTATTTCTTAAGTTTATCAGTTATATCTTTGGTCACTTTCACTCTCCTATTGAACATACCCAGTACATTTTTTATTTGTAATTGCATTTTTCAGGCCTATAATTTCCATTTGATCCTTTTTCTTGTAACTTTATTTTCTTTGCTAATATTTTCTATTTTTTTATTTATTTAAAAAGAGTTTATGGGGCTGGAGCGGTGGCTCAGTGGTTATGGCACTGGCCTGGCATGTGCACGTACGTGAGTTCAAACCCCAGCACCACATACACAATGAAGTCTTGGAGCAAGGAAGGGCACATGAAAAACTAAATAAAATTGATTCTCTCTCTTTTTCTCTCTCTCTCACTGTCCCTCTCTCTTAAAAAAAGAAAAGAATTTATAATTCCATATTAGATGTTTTATAATGATTTATTTTAGATAGTTTTTAGACAAATCTACAGTGTGATTCATCTCATTGTTGTCAATTATTTGCCTTTTTTCCACACAAGTTGTAATTTTCTTGGTTTTCATATCTTGAACACTTTATTATTTTAGGAAATGTTGAATTATTTTTTAATTTTAGCAGATGGTATACCTTTTTTGGTTTAGTCTGCAGGTCTTGGCATAATTCTGTGGTTGTGATTCCAACGATAGAACCTTTGTGGTGATATTTTTATCTGCATAGTTTATCTCTTGCTGCTAGAGCTCCTGCTAGGCCATGGTGGTGCTCCCTGAGGGTGTGGAAAGAGATTCTTCAAGCTAGGCTGCACCATGCCTGCTTGTGTCGGGGAGGAATTCTTTGGTTCCTAGGGACAGAGAGAACTTTCTGGGATGGGCACTTGTGGCGGAATCCACTGTAAGGGGAATGGAATGAGTTTCTAGTTTTCTAAGTTTCTTGAGAGCTGGAACATTTGTTGCCTTCTCTAGCTGAGTGTTTAGGATAGTAGTTAGTGTATTCTAGTTTAGCAATATATATCCTTACATTAATGAACTTTAACTTCATTACCCACCATCTCAGATTATGAAATGAAAATATGATTCATTTCAGACAATTAAGTTGCTTTTTTGCCTAAGAATTTGAAATTGTAATACAGAACAACAGGTTGGTATATGAATGTGGTTGCAACTTGCAAAGTGTATACTCAAGAGTTGTGAAGCAGTTACAATCACAAGATGGACTGAGCTTCAGAAAGACTATCTGCAGAGAAAGGTGAAAGAATAAACTAGATTCACTGAGATAATTAGGGACTGAAACTGGAGAAGTCAAGTTAGTTCTTGAGTTCTTTAAAGGACTCATCTATATTCTCAAGACTTGAGATTTCGTAAAACATCCTTTATCCTTATAATAAATTTTCTGTGCTTATGAAAGTTCAAATTCATTTATGTTACCAATCACTGAATTAATCTACCTAATATTGAGTTTTAAAAATAAAATGGTAAAATATTTTTATATATTGAAAAGAATTATATATATATATATTTTTTTAATTT
This sequence comes from Aplodontia rufa, assembly GCA_004027875.1. Lineage (NCBI taxonomy): Eukaryota > Metazoa > Chordata > Mammalia > Rodentia > Aplodontiidae > Aplodontia > Aplodontia rufa. The sequence continues at coordinate 1,056 of PVKS010049136.1, read as the reverse complement.
AAAACAACATTTCCCACTCTTTCTATGGAAAAATTTGTGTCCAAATCCTGTAAATGACTTCTTGTTGAAGTTCTAAATTCGGGACAAATGTATGTTAGTTTTTACCAGTTTTCATTTTAGAATCATATATTTTTATCATTGTCTCCCTCTTGTTTTATGTACCTTATAAAATAAGAGGCAGGCAGAATGACTTGTTCCTAGGAGGTGAACCTTAACTATCGTTGACTATTGAAAAATTCTTTTCTTGGCTATTATTGCATCATGATAAACTTACTGACTCTTTCAGTCTGAGTTTTTAGAGGAAGGATTTAATTTGAGTTCAAAGTTTGCAATGTAAATGTGAAGTAACAGGGCAATGCTGAAGGATAAAATGTCATTGCAGCATCTGCCTTTATCAAAAAAAGAAATTCACTAACCCAAATATTCTTTTTGTCACAAAATTTTTAAAGGTAAAATGAAAGAAGATATAAAATGGTCTTCAAATCAATTTGATTCAATTAATAAACAGTCTCTGGATGATCAGTCATACATTTAGGAGCTGTTTAATGGTTTATGCATTTGTATGTGTGTACAGCAGGCTTCAAAGCACAAGTAAAGTATTTTAAGTCAGACTAGGAAAAAACTGATAAATATGGTCCGTTAATTGCTGAGGAAATATCCAGCAAACATCAATTAAAACTAGACGCTTTGAAATCAGGGAAAAATAATTTTTAAATTATCGTTGTTTTTCTTAATTACTGAGTAAGAATGAAGCTAATTCACTGCTTTCCCCTGCCCCCAACAATAGATAAAGACTCTAGAGTACATTATTCAGTGCAAGAATTTTAGCATCAGTTTTAGTCATCAGTAAAACCAAAGAAACAATTGCAGGATGCTCTATTATTTAGCATGAAATGCCTTTATCACTTTACGTCCTTGCCTGACATTTGTCCTTGTTTGTTGCCATTAAATGCTTGGCTTTTGGTCACACAAGGCAATGCCAAATAAGTCAAAGCACAGAATGTTATGTGAGGTTTTTCAAGCTGTGTGAACCAAGTATTTTAAAAAATAACATTT
>PVKS010049135.1:0-12120 GCA_004027875.1 Aplodontia rufa | reverse complement strand
TTACATTATCGCTGAGGGAATTAAGTTGTATAACTCAGATTGCACATGAACACTAGTGGTCTTTCCTATTAAGATTCTGACATTCACATACGTGAGCTAGATTTTTTAAAAATGTTCCTGAAGAAACAGAATTCAGTATAGTCACCCCCTCTTATCCTCAGGTTTCGTATCTGCAGATTTAACTGATTCTGGAACCAAACGTCTTTGGATACTGAGGAATGTTTGTAGAGAAAATATGACAAATGAGAGCTATGGGAGGAGACAATACATTCAATTCGAGGATGTGGATTGTAAATTTTCATCTGGCACTATTTAACACCTACTGTTTCAGATGGGAGAAGACAACCAAAGGAATTTCCAAGGTCACAGGGATACATCTGAACATGAGGAAAGCAGGCTTAGTAATACTGGTCTAGAACTTCTAACAAAAGCTACTGTGACTGAGTGACTAACCTCAGTAAATAAGTCTAAGACAGCATGTGGATGCATTTCCTTCTAGTTTTTAGTTTGTTTATTTGTTTTTTAAGAGAGGGAGATATAGAGACAGAGAGAGCCAATTTGTATTTATTTTTTTCCGTCTGACTTTGTTTTTCTGACACTTAGTTGTGTGTGGGGAGCCGGGGTTCAAACCCAGGTCCTTGCGCATACCAGACAAGCACTCTAACCATGGAGCCACCATTCCAGCTCCTCCTTCTGGTTATATATAGGTACAATTTTTTTTTTGTTTCTGTCTTTTCTCTTCCTTACTCATTCTTCCGTGGTACTCCAAGTTTGTTTGCAAAATGGAAAAAGTTTCATACAGTCATTATAGTAATACTTATTACCTTAGTCTAACACTGATTAAGGACAGAGTTTTTTCAAAATTGAAGACCTGGTATCACCATGTTATTTTGGTTTAACTTTCATAAACCACAAATCTTCTCACTTGGAGAATGTGAATATTATCTATTGCATAAGATTTGTAGAGAATTATATGAAGCAATTCTTCTAAAATCCTGAGCATAGTGTCTGGTGATGGCAACTATTCAACAAATAGTAGTTTTTGTTTTTTCTTAAAAAAATATTAATGCAATGTGTCTTCTGAGAACTTTGAACTGCAGAGGAAATTGAAACCATTTTTTCCTTTTAAAAAGCCACATAAGGAAACCACTAATGAAAACCTAACAATCTACTTCATGTTGAAGTACAAAAATATCCAAAAGGAGCAGCTTCGACTTCAATGAGGTGAAAGTGCACTGCAAAGATTGTTCACTTTTCCTACTTTGGGGATTTAGATGGCTGTCTGATAACACTGTTTAAGAACTACTGGGTCTTAATGCAATCCTGCATAAAAATGTCATTTATAGTATGTGAAAAAGTAAGACAGGACTTATTACTAGGAACCACAAAGACCAATCACCATTAATTTTTTATTGTGTTTTATAAGAAATCACTTAAATGTGTGCAGCTATTTTCTTATGTTGAATAGACTATGAAAGTTTAAAATATTATAGTAAATAATCAATATTAAAAATTTTTGTCCACACTGAAATACTGTGTATACAAATGCCTTAATTATTAACAAGCCAATGTGTTGTGCTACCAGTACCTATTTTTAAAAATTAAAAACCAATCAGGTTTGGTGGCATATGTCTACAATCCCATTTACTTGAGAGGCTGAGGCAGGAGGATCACAAGTTCAAGGCTAGCCTCAGCAACTTAGGGAGCTCCTATTTCAAAATAAAAAATTTAAAAAATGGGCTGGAGATGTAGCTCAGCGGTAAAGAGCCCCTGGATTCAATATCCAGTACAAAAAAACAAACAGAAAATGGATCAACCATGGTTTTGTCACAATATAATCATGGAATTAAATCAAGGGTTTACATTCATGTAGAATGTTACTGTTGAAACATGCTCCGTACTATTTTTAAAACTTGAGAATGTTGTTAGAAGCTCTGATTTTTTTTCCCAAAATGTTCACCTCATGTTATCTCTGTAAAGAAAAAGGTGAATATGTATTTGTATGAGTGTTAAACTGGAAATGTCCGTGGAGTTGGCTAATTTATATTCCCTTTTTACTGTACATAGGTTTCTAATATTTTTCATTTCCATATCATTTAAACTTCCTTCATTTGAGTAAATTCACCAATATTTCTAATTTTTTTTTCTTTTTTAATTCTGATTTTATATGAATTCTAATTGTTTTTACTATATGCTTTGAAGAGTTACATATAGTACTTTAGAACTGTTTACAATTAATGCTGACCTTTTTTAAAAAATTTCTACACTTTGCATTACTATCTCATCTAGTGGTTAGTATGAAATACCAGCAGACTATATGCAGTCTTTTTTTTTAGCTCCATTTTTAGTGTCATTAAAACAAATTCTGCAATCTCTTGACAGCTCTAAATCTAACCTGTCTTGAAAATGATTGGGTTTAATACCACTACTGGAGGTTCATAATCTATCTTATCTGTAATAAGCCTAACAGACACCTGAGCAAAGATAAAATTGAATTTCTTTTCAGTACTCTTAAGAATACAGATCTTTAGTATTTACCTAGTTAGTACCACTGATGAGAATCTGTAGTATCTTGCTGTAAAATGTTATCTATCACTGAATTCTATTTGTGTATAGCTATACTTCCAACAGTATTTCTCACAGTGAACATCAGTTATAGTAATTGGTTTTTAAGCCTTTAGATTATAATTATTCCAGATTGCTACACTTTAATAATTTCTGAGGTGAGTTATTTAAGAAGTCATTTTTCAGGACGTAAGCCTGCACCATCCCTGTGAAGTCTTAAGATGACAAAATACAATCTTTCTATTCTGTTTCTTTTAAAAAATAAAAAAATTAAAATTTATTTGTTCATACTAAAATTAAGGAATTAAGTAGAGTATCTTCCTTCTGCTCTCTGATAGTAAGAATTTCTGCTGCAGTGCATGAGATTAGATTTAATAGAGTTACAGCTGATCACTGGAAGAGGTCAGGTGTACTTCAGTTACCTAGAGGTGACTGCTTAGGGCTATTTGGTATTTGGGTATAAACATTATGTTAAATCATTGCCCATTGTCCCAAAATGTTCAATGGCTTTACATCAAACAGATCTGAGTGTATAAAATGATTTACAAATCTGTCTTCCATCTGGCTCAGCACCACTTCTTTGACTTTCTATCTGATCTCCATACATGCTGCTTGTAAATTCATCCTGAATTAGGAACAGGCATGTTCTCATCCTAAGGTTTCTGTGTTTGCTTGTCAAACTGCCTGCAAGTATTTTATCTCAGAGCATGCCTTTGTCCCTCACTTCCGTCTGGTCTTAACTCCAATGCCATCTTCTAATGCAGACCCTCCGTGGTTTTTGTCTTTGATACCATCCCCCACAGCTAAATCCTAATTTCCACTTTAGTTTTTTTTTTCTCATTAGCACTTAACATCATCAAGTCTTCTACGCATACTTAGGTATATATTTACTTGATTGCATACCTCCATGGTAATATAAATTTTGTTCACTGCTGCATCTCAGTTTCTACCATTCTTGCCATGTTGTAGATGCTTGTTTTGAATGAATGTAAAATCTCTAGAGGCAGTTTGCATAACTTTTATCCATTTTTCTAATAGATCAAGCCTTTGGTCATTTGATCACAAACAAAACAGATCATTTCTCCCCTCTCTGGTTTTGCTGACTGCCTCATATCTAACTAATCTTATGCTGCACATTTACCACAACATGCAGAGCTAGCCAAAGAGTCCAATAATAGTTTAACAATCAGTGTGCTATCACATCAGTGTTCTGCAGTCATCAAATTTGTCCTGGCTTTATTCTACCACCTTTTTCAGATTTATGTTCACGGAGATATTTTGTAGGATAATGATTACAATCTAAGTAGACAAATGTCCTAGAATCATAAGTAGTAGTGTTTTGGGAAAGCCTCAAAACTTTTCTCTATATTCATTTTCTGACCCTCCTTTCAAGAAGACCACCAACGCACTCTTCAGGTCTGAACAGAGAAAAATTAGATACTTGTTTTTTTCCCATCAAAAAAATAACTGTTTCACCCAAATCCTCTCAGTACTTATCAAGATCTTATTTCCTCTCACCTCTGCATGAAAATTGCATTGCAACTTCTCTGATGACCTTAAGATTTTCTTCATGACTTTAAACTTTGATAACTCAGTAGTTTCAGACTGATAAAAATAATCTCTAAAAAGTTATGATTTAAACAATATGGAATAAGTACCAAGTTGAAAAACAGTTGTAATATTATTAATGTCAATAAATTCAACTAGATTTGAGAACACAGTACTACATAATGACAATTATGTTCTGACTCAGTTTCTAATTTCTTCTCATCTGTCTCCAGGTCAGGCCATCATATATTATTTTCCATTTGCTGATTTGCTGTCCCTATTTCTTTTTTCTTTTCTTTTTATTTTTTTAAAGAGGGAGAGAGAGAGAGAGAGAGAGAGAGAGAGAGTCAATTTTATTTAGTTTTTCATGTGGCTTTTGTTGCTCCGAAATTCTGTTGTGTATGTTGTGCTGGGGTTTGAACTCACATACTCACACATGCCAGGCAAGTGCTGTAACCGGTGAGGAACCATTCCAGCCCCAGCCTTCCCTATTTCTTTCCCTGAGATTATTAACTCCTCTGAAATAGAGAATTGTGTCAATTTCAATAAGTCTTAAATGGACTCATTACTGAAGTGCTCCAGTTTCTTGTATCCTTGTGAGTTGTTATTTTTTTCAAGTTAGAAGCTATAATCTTGTACTTATAATGCAAGCCTTTGATCTTAAATATGACTATCTCCCAGAATCTTTCCCCCTCCCTTTGGAGGAAAGAGGATGTTAATTTCTAAGTCTACACTTAGTATTCTGACAGCAACGCTGTAGATTCAACTGCACTGGAACTTAATTGTAGCGTTGTTATTTTGTAGAGAGGTTTTGGATAATCTAAATTGCTATTACAACAAGTTTGCAATGTCTTTCTTAAAACATTCCATTGTTCATATATGTAAAATGCTATATTTATAAGATCTTTCATCTCAGACTCAATTAGCCAAACGATGTTCACATTTAATGCTGAATACCTTCATAAAAATAAATTTACATTTCTTTGTCCAAAGTTGTTATTATCAGCAAGCAAACTATACTAAATCTATTTAACACTAATATAGAACCACTGCTTATCTTTAAATAAATAATTTATAACCACGAATTTAAGAGGAAAATCTAACTCCAGCTATACAAATGCAAAAAGGAGAATTAAAGCGACTTACCTTTGGGAAGAGGTGGAGGTGATGAACTTCCAGGGCCTGACCTCCTGGATAAATTCAAGTCAGCATATACCACTGGTCTGTCCATTGCAGGATGGGTAATATGGCACAAACTTGTGTAGAAGGTCAAGTTTGAAATTCTATGAGAAAAGTTCAGGAAAAGGAAGTGCCCTGTCTGAATGCTTTGGTGTCTGTTTGATGTCCCCACCTACCACACTTCTAGCTGAGGGTTTTTTTCGTAAATGATTGAGATAATCCACTTACAGATGTCCATTTTACTTAGACTTATGATATCTATCTTTTTAAATTAATTAATCTGTTCCATAAAAATTTTCTGTGAAGGTTTGTTTGTTCTTGTTCTTCTATTTTTAGTTACTGTCATGGGACCAAACTCAGGATGAAGCATACAAGGCATGTGTGTGAGGTTCAAATTTAAAATTAAGATAAATATTGCTTAATAAAATGTTGTAAAAATAAAAATTAATACAAAATGTCCATGATGCTATTTGAATTGAACTGAAGTTATAAGCTCTTTCTTAAATATCTGTGCCACAAAGAAAGTTGTGACTATGGAAAATAAGGCCATCAATTTGGGAAAGACTTATTAATAATACAACAGAAAAAGCAACAAGAAGGAGATCAAAAGAACACTCTTGGGCTGGAGCAGTGGCTTGGTGGTTGTGGCACTTGCCCTGCCTGTGCAGGTACACAGGTTCAAACCCCAGCATCCACATACACAGCTAGGTGTCAGAGCAATGAAAGCCATGTGAAAAGCTCAATAAAAATTGACTCTGTCTCTCTCCCTCTCCCTCTCTCACTGTCTTTCACTCTTAAAAAAAAAAGAACACTCTTAGCTTAGTTCTAAAGGCACACATGGATGTGATAGAATCTCCCCATACATGTAAGAATTTGAAATTTCCCAGAATTATTGGAAATGGTGGGTATGAGTGTATGGCATTTCCCAACGATGTTAAGGATTTTCAGGAATAGAGCCTTAGAGCAAAACCTTAAATGCCACCACTTTTGACTTTCTCACTTTACAAATTAAAAGGAAAAGGAAACTTAAATATTCCCTTAAAGTCATTTTTTATGAACAGAATTATATTAAGCTTACTTGACAGTGGAAGTAATCTTCTGGCCTTGAACCCCCGAAGATAAGAAGAGTCTGTTCATAGCCAGAATGATCATGTGTCAGTCATGGGGCACAAACTTATTCCTTATTAAGATCATTTTGAATAATTATAAAATAATATGTAAACACGTGAGTGTCTCACGATCACTTTTTAATGATCAATATAAAAGTTTTTCAACTATTTAACTACTTGATAACTAGCAATCACTTTACTTATGCTAGCACATTTGGTACTGCCACATACCTCATCTAAATTTTTAAGATTCTTAGGAATTATGGAATAGTGTACTGTGTTAAGTTTTGGGTAGGAGGTGTCCCCCAAAAGCTCCTGTGTGAGACAATGCAAGAATGCTTAGACGTGAAATGATTAGTTTATGAGGTCTATAACCTAATCTGTGAATGAGTCCACTTGAATGGATTAACTGGGTGGTAGCTGTGGGCAGGCAGGGTATGACTGAAATAAGAACGTCCCTAGTAGACATGCCTTTTGTCCCCAGTGAGTGGAGCTTTCTCTCTCTGTTTCCTGGCTGCTTTGACTGAGCAGCTTTGCTCTGCCACAACTTTCCACCTCACCTCAGGCCCAGAGCTATGAAGTCGGCCAACCATTCACAGAACCACTGAAAACATGATCCCCAAAAAACTTTTCTTCCTCTAAATTGTGCTAGTCAGGTCTTTTGATCATAGTGACAAAAAGCTGGCTAATATATGGATTATATATATATATATATATATGTATGTATATATATATATACATATATGTATATAATTCTATGTATACGTGGAACTATTGTCAAGTTTTAGTACATATATAAAGATTTCAAGCTTTAGGGTATGTTAAGAATCACCTAAAAACTTGCTAAATATTCCTGCCACATAAACCTATTTCCTTCACAATATAAAGCAGATCTAGTAATAATGAATTCCTTCTGATTTTGTGTATTTGGGGAAATTTTAATTTCTTCTTTATTTTGAGGAATAGTTTTGCTGAATATAATATTCTTCTATATAAGTTTTTTTCCAACACTTTGAATATGTCATCTCTATTGGTGCATTTTTTGTTTACTATAATTAAATATCTGAGGCTGGAAAAGATATTAAGAAAAGAGTTTTACTTATTCCATGGTTTTGGAGGCTGAAAGTCCAAGTTCAGGTGACCCCATCAATCTGGTGTCTGGTGAGGACCTCATGACATGTAGCATCACAATGTATATAGAGCATTGTTTGGGGGAATTCATTATTACTAGATCTGCTTTAAAGTAATGGTAAAGTATGTCTTTGGAGTAAAAACAAAAGGAGAGTAATAATAGCAAAATAAAAATGCTAAAAATACAAATAACAGTGTCAATATACTTAACAATAATGTTTTGTACATTGAAAATGATTAAGATAGCAAATTTTATTTTGTATATTTTTTACCACCATAAAATTGTTTAAAAAATTTATAATAGGGAGATTTAGTGTTTAGTAATGACAAATATGGACAGATAGGCACACTTTCTCAAAACACTGAAGGTGTAAGAACAATATTTTGGATAGAATATATTTTCTTTTTCTATTTACACAATTGGAAACTGAAATCATGTATGAAAAGCAGTGAAACAAAGGAGATGGGAGAGTGAGTTTTTAATGATTAAGGAATACATAAAAATTTCACTCTGCTCACAGTCTAACTTGTATGAAATTCACCTATGAATTTTTGTATAACACAACTAGCTCATTCAAATATGGAATTATAAACTAATGATTCCTGCTAAATTTCCATTTCCCTCTGTGTTACTACATATTTTTCATATAAAACAATTTATTTGCACTATAGTAATTTCAATATATATATTCTTTTTTGATGTTACATTAAGCATTTCCCTAGCCTCATTTCTGTGTTTATAATTCCAGAAGATAATTGCAGATTCAAGTTGAAAGAAGAATTAATATGTGATGTACTTATCATGTTTATGCTTTTTGCTTCCCCTGGGGAGTGGATGTGGAATACTTCCTTTATCAGCTTGCCAGACTTTATTATTATTACTTTTTTTTTTAAAGAGAGAGGGACAGTGAGAGAGGCAGAGAAAGAGAGAAACAACTTTATTTAGTTTTTCACGTGGCCTTAGTTGCTCCAACACTCAGTTGTGTATGTGGTGCTGGGGTTTGAACCCGGGTACTCGTGCTTGCCAGGCAAGCGCCGAAATTGCTGAGCCACCACTCCAGCCCAGCTTGCTAGACTTTAAATAACAAAGTTCCACAGATGGGGTGGCTTAAACAACAGAAATTCTCAGAGATCTGGAAATATTAAATCAGCATGTTGGCAAAATTATTTTCTTCTGACACGTTTCTCCTTGGCTTGTAAAACTGACCAAATTCTTTCTGGTCTTCCATTCACGTGTGTCTGTGTCCCGATCTCCTTTTTGTCATGATGCCAGTCATGTTATGTTATAGTTCATGCTAACAGCCTCATTTTAACTTAACAATACTCTTAGGAGATAGGTTCTTTGAAGACCCCCATCTCCAATACAGTCACATTCTGAAGCACCAGCACATGATGTATGCGGGAACTGTTGCACTTGTCTGGAAAGATGATTTTGTATGCATTTGTGATTGGGTATTATAACTGAATTCATAGCTTATAACCATATCACACAGCAAAAGTTGATAATTTCTGAACACCAACTGAACACGCTAACACAAGACTTCCAACTCTTCCAAATTCGTTCAAATAGCAAGCGCATCTCCTATAGGTTGTTCCACAATAGATTATGCCAATACTTAAAGCATTTTCAAAATTATGATGAGAGTAGAAACACTGCCTGAAAGTTTTTGATGTTAAATGTTCATAAGTTTTTGCTATGAACAAAATTAGGTCACTCGCCTTTATACACAACAGGAAATATTTACCACAAAGATCTCCCTAGATGTGCCAGCACAAACTGTCAAGAGGTTTGGGTATTCAACATCATGCAAGGCAGAAAATTACATAAACCACTCCTCTATTGTTTATCAATAAATACTTATCATCAATGCATACAGATATCTAAAACCTCAAATTAGATGTTACTTCCTAGAGAAAGTAAAGAAAAAAAATTTTTCAATTTTATATCTACAAATTTTATTTGTTAATTTTTTACCCTGACACATAGGAAACACAGGCAAATAGGTTGATATGTGTCATAAGGGGGAGCCAGAATATTTTAAACCACTTACTTATTTGTAGTTTCCTTTTTTTTCAAGCTTTAAGTATATATACATGGTCATAATTTTATTTTCAACATCTTTAGTGATTTCTTTTTAATGCATTTTACAATCAATAATTTCTGCTTGGTACAAACATCAATTTAAATTAATATGTAATTTATTCCATTTGCTTTTGTTGATATTTAATCTTCCCCATAATTTTATCACTATATTCTCTCTCTCTCTGTGTGTGTGTGTGTGTGTGTGTGTGTGTATACTTGCATGTGTGTACTTTAGTTATCTTTTGGTATATCATCACTGCTATTTTGTGTGTGCATAGTGTTCAGGGGTCATACACTTCTTTTGGAAATTTGGAAAGTTTTGTGATATTTTAAAGGTATGTTAGTGGAAACTTTTATAAATTAATTGAATGGACTTAATCTTATATTTATTCGCTGCCAAACATCCATCAAGTGAATTTCCACCTATCAGAGAAAAGCTTAGCCACATTTACTCTTCCTATTTTGATGTTTTGTTTTTTAGGTAATGGCCATTTCAATTGTGGTTTAGCCTCAGACTTGTAAGTCTTTATTACCAATGTCCTATTTGTTGTGTGCTACTTAGTTTAATCCTCAGTATCAAGTATAATCACTAGGCCTGCTGGAGAATGGATCATTTCAGTATTTTAATAGAATGGTTTATTTCCTAGAATATTTTCAACTACTCATTGGTTCAATAGATTTCATTATGTAGTGTTCATTATGTAGTGTTAAGTTCCCTACAGGAAGTGCTGATTTTACTCTGGTCTGAGAACTGGATGAATATAAGAACTTGGCTCAATCATAATTTTCCTCAGACAATATAGACAGTAGTGTTTATTTCCAGCCATTATTTTGATTTGGAAAAGTCTGAGACACACCTGATATACCCCGTGTGTGTAGCATAATTTTTATCTTATACGTAAAATAAGGAACTTCACCAGGATTTCTCTCTGCCCTCTACACTGTTCAGATTTAGTTTGTTGGGTCAGTTTCAGGCAGCTGGATGGGGGCAGGCCATCAGGCAGCCGCAGGCATGAAGGAACAACCAATCAGATGGTGGCAGATAAACTCTAATGGCGTCTTGCAATCACCCAATGATCGATGGAGTCCCCAGCCAATCCCCAAGGGATACGAGACCCCCAAACTTCCCCTGCCCACCCAGACTATAAAGTCGCTGCCCAGCCAGGGCTGCATGTGTCTTCCCCAGCCAGCCCTCACTCTGGCAGCCTGGTGAACCTTGCCCGAGAGCTGATTCCCAATAAAAAGGTTTGCTCAGACACTTTTAGATCTGATTCCTTTTTGAACACCCCTGCCTGATTTTTACATTTGGTGCCGAAATCCGGGAAGGTTTTTGGGCCTCTCCCACCAGGGTTGAGGTCAACCCTCTCCCACAGAGGAACCCAGAAGCTCCTGCACTGCTTTGTTTCCCTTCATCTGGGCAACAGAAGTGGGGTAAGTTCCTTTGCATTTCCCTTGGCCTTCAGGTTACACTCTCCATTACATGGGGTCTGTCTGTAAGTTGTGAGTGCGCCACAGACCCCCACCCATTCCGTTCAGAACCCTGGCAGACTGTGGAGATGTCCCAGTCTCTGCCTAGTCCCACCCATTCCATTCCTGGCCGCTGTAGGTTGAGGAGACGTCCTGACCTTGGCCCGCCCACTTCCTGTTCCTCAGGTGAACACAACCAGAATTTGAGATGCCTTTTTCCTGCTCCTGTTCATCCCCAGTAATACTGAAAGGCCATGGGAAATGCTAATTCCTCCCTGGACTCCAAGACTCCCTTGGGCTATCTATATCTTAATTTTACTAAATTAGGACTCTCTGAAGACTTACACCATAAGCAGCTGGTCTTTTACTGGACTGTGGCCTGGCCACAGTACATTTTAGACAATGGCTCAAAATGGCATCCAGAAGGAACTTTTGACTTTCAAATCCTCACTGACTTGGGCAATTACTGTGACCGGACAGGGAAATGGTCAGAAATGCCTTATATTCAGGCCTTTTGGGACTTGTGCTCTCGTCCTTCCCTTTGCTCCTCCTCCTTCTCTTCCCCCTCTCCTCCCATAGCTACAGTCCCTTCACCCCTTTCTTCCACTGATACAGTTCCTCCTCCTGACTCTTCCCCCTTCCCTCCTTCTCCTCCCCCAGGAGTTCCCACTACCCACTCAATTCTCTCCTCTTCTGTCAGCACCCACACTCAATCCAGCCAGGCCCTCCCACCACCCAACCCAGAACTCCTTCATCCTCTCTGGGAGGTGGCTGGTACAGAGGGTACTGTGGGAGTCCACAACCCATTTTCACACCAGGACCTTTCCCAGATTGAATGATTTCTCTCATCTGTTGATACTAGAATTTATGTTGAAGCAGTAGGACAGACGGCTGACCTAACAAAGCCTCAAATTGAATGACTTTCAGTGCAACAGGAGCGAAAGCTCCCTAGAGAACTTGGAGGTGGAGGGAAGGGGATGGGGAGGGGGGAGGGTATACGAAGAACTCATAGGAGTCTGGTGATGGGGAAGATGGGGG
>PVKS010049134.1:0-12113 GCA_004027875.1 Aplodontia rufa | reverse complement strand
AGGGAGAACGGAGGAGGGAGGAGGGAGGAGAGGGAAGGGAGGAGGGAGGAGGGAGGAGAGGGAAGGGAGGAGGGAGGGAGGGGTCAGTTCCTTGTGGGGACAGCTGATCCTGGAGCTCCCCTCTGCAGTTCGTGCCTGTGAGTATTTGGACTTTCTTTTTTTGTCACCTACTGTTGAAAACATCCTAATTGATCACAGTCTGTAACAGTGACTGGAAAGTAGAAAAGTTTTGAGGCTACTTCTTTTGTAATCTTTGATGTGGTTTTTCCTGCTCCAGAACATTCTGCTGAGGTTCTGCCAAACTAAGATTCCTTTTCTGCAGCTCTGACTCCAAACTGGACACCCTTTCCTCCTCTCCATCCTCTTCCTCTCGGGGTCCCCCCGCCAGCTTGCTGACTCCACTGATGGTCTCTGAGGCCTCCTGAATGCTCCGCTGGCATCCCCCATGGCCCCTCAGATGCCAAGGCCTGGGGGCCCTGCTCTCTGGTCTCCTGGGCACAGCCTGCACCCCACCTCTGTGATCCCAAGCAGGCCTCATCTCTGCTGCCCCAGATGGCTGCAGTCAGCTCCTTCCCCGGTCCTGTGCCTCCCACCCATTCTCCACGCTGGCCCAGGGAGAAGGCTCTAGAGTGTACAGCCAGCATGGCATCCTCTCATGAGTCCACATTTCCTGAAGATAAAGTCCAAACGCCTCAGCCCAGCACGCTAGACCTCTTGTAACCCCATCCCTGCCCGCTGCTCCAACCTGCTCTGCAGCCATGGCTGGGGACACAGCCAGACAGGCCAGAGGCCACCAGAGGCCAGCTCGGTTGCCCGCCCCTCTGGGGAGCTGCCCTCTGCTTGCTGCTCCAGGCTCAGCTTGGCCGGGGTGGGTGCACCCGGAGCAGAGCTGACCCGGGGCAGGTCCTGGTGGGTGCGCTGGGTGAGCAGGAGGCCTGGGCACGTGACTTCCTGTGGCTTTCATCCCGCTGCCTTGGCTGTCTCATGTGACAGCAGAGGCAGAATCACATTCCTTGGTTTTGAGCTCTAAGATGAGGCTCTCAGGGGATTAAAAAGAGGTCACCATCCAGACACTTGGAGGACACTGGAGCGAGGGCTCGTCCCTGAGCACCAGAAAAACGGCCCAGGAGATGTGGAGCAGGCACCGCAGGGAGTGTGAGGGTCAGTGTTCTTGAGAAGAGGCTCTGAGCTCTGACCCCTGGCGAGGTGTGTGGACAAAGCAAATCCCAGAGGCACAAACCCTGGGGCTTCAGAACGGAGGGAAAGAGGGGCCCTCAGGAACACAGGAAGCCCAAGGGAGCAGACGTAGCCACGTGGTGTGCTAGGGGACGTGGGGCTTGGACACCCCACGGATCCCATGAGGCACAAGACGTACTGGAATGATTCCTGAGACACAAGCAGCAGACTCATCGCACCTGAGATGGGACAGCTCCATGGGGACCTGCAATGATCAATGACTCAACGGTGGGTGCCATCACCAGGTGACGTCAAAGACCAGGTGGCGTCAAAGACCAGGTGGCCACCCCCATCGCCTTTGCACACCAAGCGTAGCCACAGTCTCTGGAGAAAAGCAGAGGTGGGACCGAGGCTGGGTGCAGGCTGGACGCAGGAGCGGAACTCGGTGCCTCACAGGGAAACGGACATGTCGCCCACACCTGGGCTTGCGGTCTGAACAGTGCCTCTGCGAGTGAATGAAAGTACAGATGAGGAAAGCAATCGGGCCGGAAAACATGCGGCCCAAGCTGGAGTCTGGCCCCATCTGCCACTGTGACTCCAGGCTCCCCCAACATGGCACTGCAGGGGTCCAAGACCCACACCCATGTCCTTCCACTGGAGGGTGACACCCACACTGCAAGCCCCCGAGGGCCGGCCGCGCCGTGAACGAGAGAAGGCACCATTTCTGGCCACCCACAGTCAGCCAGCTTTTAGTAGGACTCTTTCCTGGGTCTTAGGACAGGGGTGGCCAGGAAAAGCTTGAGGTGGAATCGGAAGATAAGCGCGAGCGGAGGGAAGGAAGGGGAAGCAAGGCAGGCAGAAGCGCACGTGCCAAGGCCCGGGGTGGAGGGCTGGGCGCGTGGGTAGCCGGAAACTGGCCCTACACCGGGAGCCCAAGGGTGACGGGCAGGTGAAGTGGGACGTCAGCTGGTGCTTGCAGAATGCCACCCCAACACACGCGGAGAACCGTCCCCTGGCGTTCATGCCCATGTGGGGCCTCTTCCCCTGGGTTCCATTGCTCCTAGTAACTCAGTACAAATAGGCTGAAGGGACGGCCACCTCCTCAGGGACCTGGCTGCGGGGGGCTCCTGGTGCACACTCCCTCTCTTCAGGTGCGGAAGCTGAGTGCTGGGAGCTGCCCTACAGAGATGCCCCAGCAGCAGGTCACCACCAAAGCCCCTCCAGGGAGTCTGCAGCAGGTCTCCCTCACCTGGACCTTGAGCTCACCGCAGCCCAGCGCGCCCAGTGGAGGTCTGGATGACAGGCTCACAGAGCCAGGGGACAGCATGAGTCACTCCCAGGTCCCCAGCCCACAGAACCTGGGGAGCCAGCCGGTGCTATCTTTTGAGTCGCTGCAGTAGTAACGCGTGCGGCTGGCACAGCGGGCAGGCGTGGTGGGGCAGAGCAGTTGAGGTTCAGGCAGTGATCCCTAGGCTTTAGACCGTTCCCCGAGGTTTTCAACTTGGTGCCCGCACATGATCCACGGGAACCTTGGGATTCTGAACCTTTCTGATTCATAAAATCTATCTACCGTCGGAAGTTGGATGTTGACCGGTGTTTGATTTTCTAAGCGTAAAGGGGGAGGCAGGCAAGGGGGTGGGAAGGACAGGAGCTAAGCTCTGTTGACAATCTTTAGAGTTTGCAGGCTGTTAGGTGCCTCACTGGTGCCTAAGCGGCCGCTGCACCCAGAGGAGCACCGCTGAGTGACTTTCCCAGCTAGTCAGAGGTGTGGCCAGGGTGAGACCTGCCCTTGGGGTCAGCTGTAACGCAAGCATCTGGCGCGACTTTTATGGCCCTTCCTTAAACACAGCCAGAGCCTAGGGAGCAACCTATAGCAGAGGATGTGGAAACCTCTGTGTGCGCCTGTTGCGGAGGAAGAGATCGGATGTCGGCCAGCTGGACCTTCAGAAGTGGAAGAAGCTGAGACACTGGCTGTGGCAGCGGTGACAGCCATTTATCTTTATTACTAACAGAACCTCCATATTCTTGGGGTGTCCACCTGCCCAGTACATTTCCCAGTTTCCCTTTACTGTAGAGGATGCCAAATATGATACATGTGGAAATTGTTGAAGAGAAAATTCTGATCTACATTTTCTAAAGTGCTGACATGTCTGAGGAGTTTACCTTCTTGATCTTCTTACCCTTTCCTGGGGCCTGGAATGTGGACATGATGGCTGGAGCTGCAGCAGCAGTTTTTGACCATGCGAAGGCCTTGATGATGGAAGCCGTACTCCAAAGAAAACATAACACACAGACAGAAGGAACCTGGGCTCTGCGGAGGGGATGACCAGGGACCTACCATTCTAGTCCTTGATTGTTTGTATATGGACTTCTTTTATATGAGACAAAAGTAAATCCTTATCTCATTTAAGCCACTGTTACCTGGGTTTTCTATTACAAGTAACTGATACTAGTCCTGAGTGATATACTGGCATTCTTAGCAGGCATTTAAACAAGGTTTGGAGATTTCAGTTTTAGATTGCCAGGGCCCTAGACTATCTGAAAAAGATTTCCCTCTATACTTTTCTCAGTTTAAAAAAAGATTATCAGGGTGCTGTGCAGAGGAGAGACTGACCAGAGCCTCCCGAGCACCCACTCCACCGCACGGGCCACACTCGGCTCAGTGTCCGTGCCTGCCTTGCAGTGAATCATGAGATGGGATTGGCGTGGAGGCTCAGCCAGATACCACGGGCAGGAGATAGCACAAGGACTTGAATGGGGACCTTGTGCCTCCATAGCCCATGCATTTTCTGCACCTGGGTCTGCAACTCTGGGTCCCAGGACAGACAGAAGTAGGGATGGTGGGGTCAGTGAGGGGACCCAGGGTCAGGGTCCCCATTCCTCCCTGCAGATAGTCATCTGCAGCCACCAGCATGTTGCAAGATGACAAAGCAGATGGCCCAGCTGGCTGCCCTCTCCTTCGCTCACAGCCGTCCTGTTTGTTGGCCACCTGGCTGTCATTTTCTGACTGCTCCCACCAAGGACCCTCTTAAAGGGACAGACCCTGGCTGGCTCGGTAAAGGACCTCCCCTTCCAGCCAATGCATTCTCAGCCTTCTCTAGAAAAGGCCAGCAGCAGGGACTTCTGGTAGCCACACACGTGCAATCCTAACCTTGCACTGGTGAATCTGAAGAAGGGCCTGCTGCATCCAGATAATCCCACCCCTTGGTAAAAGGCAACTGAGCAACCTGACTCCCAGCGGCCTGACTCCCAGCAGCCTCACTCCCCACAGCCTCACTCCACACAGCCTCACTCCCAGCAGCCTCACTCCACACAGCCTCACTCCCAGCAGCCTGACACCCTGCAGCCTGACTCCACACAGCCTGACTCCCAGCAGCCTCACTCCCCGCAGCCTCACTCCCAGCAGCCAGCAAATGTCCTCACTGAGGCTCACTTCATCTGGCTTGAAACCCCTGTGGGTCCCAGGAGGGACTGGAAATACACTCTTTCGAAGGGCCAATGGAAAAATAGCCCACATTAGGAGAGCGCGAGGTGACTAAATCGGGGACAAGAAGGTCCTTTCAAAGAGCAGGAACGGCCTCTGTAACCAGGACAAGGCAGAGCACGCCTTCTCCCGATTGGCGCAGATCTGTGCCAGCCTCCCACGCAGCGTGGATTTCTATGGAGACTGTCACCATGGTACTGGGAGTCTTCTGCTATTTCAAGACGAAGCATAATCAAGGGGTCAAAGGGAAAATGCCTGCCACGGCGCCTTCCCGACTACAAGTGTTCATGTGGTGGCCGTGCCCTGGACGTGAGCTACGGCAACAGAGGCCCGGAGCCAGCTGGGGCTGCCCCCCGTGACCCAGAGCATGGCTGGCCACTAGCAGGACAACCCCATTTTGTCATTTGCTGGGTGAAACTTTACAATGTGACGGTGTGCATCCAGAGTTTGGAATCAATATGTGGTCTGGACCAGGCAGAGTCGGAGGTGGAAACAGAAAGTACAGGCAGTGGGGATTCCGAATGCAAATTCATGGCAGGTCTGTTCTGGGGGGCTTGGAGGGAGGTCAGGGAGCCAACCAGGCTGTGGAGCACCCAGGACCATCGAGGGAGAATCCCTTACACCTGCTGGGTTGAGGGGCAGGAGAGGGATTGGTGTTACCAGAGCCCGGTGGGGCTGCTGCTGAGGGAGGGGCCCTGGGCTGGAGCAGGCCAGGAGGCCCCTAAGGCAGATGGGAAGGGACGTTCAGCACAGAGGTGCTTGCTGACTGCTAGGGCTGTGGTGTCCCTGCTGGGTGGGGAAGGCGGGGTGGGGAGAGGGCTGAGGGTGGGGCTGGGACACTTCCCATAGGCCTCAGCTGTCTCTGTATCTAGTCCCGGATGAAAACCACAAAGCCCAGCGGCTCCTGCTTACAGCATTTCTACTTCCTGCGCATGTGCCTGAGGATGCAGCACCCTGCCGGATGGACAGAGCTTGCCTGGGTGTGCGCTGCAGTCCTGTTCCCCCTGGGGTTGGGCAGCTTTCCATTGCTGTGACGGAACACCCGAGGGAAACAGCTTCAAAGGAGGAAAGGTGGATTTTGGCTCAAGGTTTCAGAGTTTCAGCCCGTGGTCATTAGGCCCAGTTGCTGTGAGACGTAGTACATCACGGTGGCAGGACCACATGGCAGAGGGAGCTCCCTACCTGCTGGCAGTTGGGATACAGGAGAAAGGAGAGGAGGGGCAAGGGTCCCAATCTCCCCTTCAAGGGTGCTCTCATTTCCTTCTCCTAGGCTGTACCTTCAAGTTTCCAACCCCCCAAATCGCCACCAGTTGGGAACCAAGTCTTCAGCCCACGAGCCTCCGGGGGACATTTAAGATCCAAACGGTGACACTCACCGTGAGTCACAGGGGCACCAGCCACTCAGAGTTTCTGCTGAGGCTGGGCCACTCGTGGACCACGTGATGAGCTCAACCTCGGGGTTGAGGGGAGAAAATCCCTGCTCAGCACCCGAGGGACACAGGGCCGTCATGGTAAAGGGAGTGCACATGCTGCTAGGGCGGAATGGGAGGGGATGTTCCCTTCGACCAGGTGCCCCAGGGAAACTAGCACGTTCACACTAAAGCAGGAGCCTGTGTTGGGGACATGCAGCTGGCACCCTCCATGGGTGGGATTTCTGTGTGTGTGTGGCTAAGAGGTGACAGCGTGCTCTCGGGACTCCTTACGGTCCTCAGGTCAAGCCCAGAAGAGCGCTGGTCAGCCAGCTCGAGGGGCTAGAGGGGAAAGGTGGGGTTCTCAGGATTCTAGACCCAGCAGTAGCCTTTTAGCAATGCTTATGAACATCATGACAATCCAATTCGAGGAAATGATAAATTGGGGGTCTCAGTCTAAGTCTAGGTCCTAAAACACTTAGGACCCCAAAATATTGTGAACAGCACAATCCTAAATCCAGTTGTCAGTGGGCCTAAGGCTGCGCACACTGGGGTTCAAACCGAGCTCATAAGAAAAAGGTCTTACTAAAGACCCTCTGCAAGGCTCAGAGACACCCCCACACCCTCACCTGAGCGGCAGTGCAGAGGCTGACACCTAGCAAAATGGAGGATCACGCTGGGCACTCCCAGCAGAGAAGCTGCAGGAGCCAGAGCCAGCGCTCTGCAGAAGACGGGGATGAGATAGGACTGTGGGGTGAAGAGAGATCCTGAGCACCCAGGAACCTTGAGAAGCAGAAAGCAACCAGGAACAGCTGCAACTCCTGAGCAGCATGCCCTTGACCCACGCCTTGACCCACACCCTTGACCCACGCCCTTGACCCACGCCCTTGTAATACAAGGGGAATTCGCAAGCTCAGGGAAAACTGCCTGGAAATCGTGCAGCTCCACCCAGGCTGGCCTCCCCTCCGGCCCCCAGCACCAGCCCTCTACAAATATTAACACCCACGCCAGCAGGTGGCCGCCACGCCCTCTGGAGTTGACTCCTGGCCCCCCTTGAGCATGTTCCTTGGTGTTACCCCATAGTCTCCTCACTCCTGAGAGCCTCCCCGCCCCTGATGTGTCTCCATTTCCCAGATAAACCCATCTGTGCCTGTGACTGGCACCTGCTGAGGCTCTGCCCCTTCCCACATGCCAGGAGCCCTGCTGGTCCTGGTCGATGCGCCCTCTCTCTGGAAGCTTCTCCACCCCACTGTTGAGACAGCTCTGCTCCTTGACAGGAAGGCCTCAGGCCAGTGTCGTTCCTCCAGCCCTCCCCTGAAGTAGCCCAGCCCACCAGGCATCTTGCTTGAAGAAGGGCTTTGACAAGGGCAAAAGTGTCCAGCAAGGGCCACAGAAAAGGGACAAGAACTCAACGCCCTTCTAATGTGACAGTGGGGGATGGGCATCGGTAGGGAGGTCAGTGTTTTCCAGAGTTGCCCTGGAAGGACTGCGGTGTCTTTTGAACATAGGACGCTGCCCAGTGCTAATGGCAGGCTGGGGACCGCAGCGGAGGCAGGGAAGGACTTCAGATCATGGCTCATCTAAGGGCCATGCACAATTCACCTCTGGGCTCAGGCAATTGCTGCCCCTGTGACCTTGGCTCCTCCTCTTCTCTGGGCCTTAGTTTGGGTCAGAGTCTTGATGACATAAAATGCTGAGAAAGGGACAACGAGTGACAAAGATTCTCAGATACAGCCTGCCAGTAAGAATCAGCACTCCCCAGAACCAGGGAGGATGTAAGTTCTTTCTCTTGGTGCCCAGAGGATGTGGGACACAGGGAGAATCGATGTTTACTGTGTCCCCTGCAGGATGGCAGGTGCACCGAAGAGACTGAAGGGAAAGGGGGCTTGCCTGGCCCAGGCATCTCTCCAGGACCTGGCCCCGGAGCTGGAAGGTGGCAGGCAGGCAAGAAGGAAGGAGAAGAAAGGAGGGAGGGAGGACATTCCATGTGCTCAGAGTCCGGTCTTCCCAAGTACCTCGCAAACCAGGAACGGACACTCCTCGCTTCCTGAAGAAGTGGGAACTGGACTTCGCAAGCTGCGTGGGCAAGTCACTTCATCTCTGCATGCCTCAGTTTTCTGAAAAGTGGAGGTGATAATAATGCCATGTGACTGATAGGTTTGTCGTGTGAGTTAATTTTCACTTACTTTCCTTCTCTGAAGTTGAGGTCTGAACACAATTTTGATAAGCCGCAGAATTACAAGTTGCTCTGAGATAGGTTTTTTGGGGAGATGGGGGAGTAGGGAAAGCAGAGGGAGATCATTCCTATAAAATGCGGCCAAACAGTAAGTATGAATCATAGATTCCCGATGAAGACACCTTTCAGCCTCTAGCAGCATTGGGCCAGGCTGGCCTGGGGTTTTCAGGAAAGCTGTGATTTCAGCTTAGAGTAATGCACATGCAAGAGGGAAAGGGCCCGGAACCTGGGCACCCCTGCTCCCTGACATTTCTGCCTCATCAGCCGGAGCAGGGGAAGAGACCCCAAAGGGACCAAGAGGCAAGAAGGGGGAGGGGCAGTGTGCATCACTTGCCACCTTCCTCCACTCTCCTTCCCCTAAGAGTGCCCCAGAATGGCCAGTGTTCCCCCTGGCGCTGATCTGAGATGGCGCCATCAACAGGAGCCAAAAACCACTTAGCCTGAGAGGGTAAAAAGCTGATAGTGAGAACAGGTCCCCAGGCCCCAAGCCACCTTCCAGCCCTCTCAGGGGCAGCTCAGGCTTCCGGCTCAGAGAATGGCCTAGGCTAGGCCTGTCCCAGCGGATCTGGTTACGCAGTGGCCTTTGTGCCACTGAAGCCAGGCAGTCAGTTAAAGGAGGCCAGACTTGGCTTTTGGGTGACCCCAGATAAGGTCCATGGGTCCTGGCGGTGTCCTCTGCTGTACCCAGTCCCACAGCTACGACCTGGATGGTTGTTTGAGAAGGAGACCTTGGACGTCAGCAGATTGGTGTGAACCACATCTGCCAGCTTCACTTCGCTTTGTTTTAGCTCTGGGACTTCAGCCACTCACTCGTTTAGCCTCTCCAAGCCTCCAGTTCCTCATCTTCAGTGTGGAGATAATAAAGGTACCCAGGCCTTGTGTTCATGAGGGGACATGGGGGAGATAAACCACCTAGAAGGGTTTGCTGGGGGCTGGAGCTACCTTTACGGGAGGGTGAGTTCCTCAGAAACGGCTCTGTGCAGATTGGCCAAGGCCACCCTGCTGGTTCCGAATGGAATAATGAGACAGAGCAGTGTCCAGCCAGGTCCTTCAGGTCACCGCTGGTGGCAGGGTGGAGCCTGAGTCCAGCCTGGGAGTCACCCCGCCCCTCCTCCTGCTGCGAGGCTCCTCTTCCTCCCTGCGCTACCCAGGGCACTTTGTCCCCATCATGCCCAGCTGCCACAGCACTCATGCAGGACAAGGAGAATGGGGTCCACATGCTGCTCACATCAGCCTCGTCCTGATCTCTGGCAGTGCACTCTGGGAAACTCCTCTGCGCTCCAGGAAGCCTGACCATCAGCATCCCTCTTGCAGACTTTTAACATCCAAAGGCAATCAGCCCGGGCAACCTCTCCAAGATTTCAGTTTGCCCTTAAACTTCAGCCCAAAGCCTCGACCAGACTTTTGTTCTTTCTTCTTCCATTTGGAAGGAGAGTTAGAGAAGTGTGTGCGTGTGTGTGTGTATGTGTGTGTGTGTGTGAGAGAGAGAGAGAGAGAGAGAAGTTGGGGCACATGCTGATGGTCTAGGGGCTCTAGGGGCTCCCCCCCAGGGAAGAGGAAAGGAAAGAAGAGCTGGGCTTGTAAAAATCATGCACCGGGACCCCAACTTGATGCATGAAGTTGTGAAGGTCACTTGTGTTGCTGTGATGTTCTTCATAACCCTTGGCTGAATTAGAATTCAGACAAAAAAATAAACACAATAATAATAAATAAATAAAATCCACAAACAATAGGCTGTGCATCTCATGATCAGTCAGGAGCTCAGGCCTTGGACCCACTTGAGTTCACGAGCCCTGAGACCCCAAGCTCCTCCCTGGCCATCCCTGGACTCAATCCTCTCATCTGTAAACAGGAACAATGCTGCCAGCCCCCTAGGCTCTTTGTCACATGTAAAGGAGACAATGTGTGCCAAGCACTGCACCTGGCACAGAAGAGGCACAATCAATAAGAGCCACGTTAGTCACCATGGCATTTAAGGCAGAAGCCCCTGTTACTCAAATTTCCTTCACTATAACAAAAGGCCTGAGATAACTGAAAAGGAGGAAAGGTTGATTTGGCCCCCAGTCTGGAAGGGTTCTGTCTGTGGTCAGTTGTCCCCATTGCTGTGGGGCCTGTGATGAGGATAGGAGCACATGGCAGAGGGGGCAGAGGCCACCACCTGGTGCACAGAAAGTAAACGGAGGCCTGGAGCAGCCTCCCACAATCCCCTTCCAGGGCACAGCACCCTTGGCCTGAGACACCCCCACCCTGTGTTGGTTGCTCAGGCTGTGGGCAGCACTGCATGGGGCAGGCACAGGTGGGGACTTACCTGGCATTTCCCCCAGGTTCAGGAGGCTGCAAGTCCAAGATCAAGGAGTTTGTAGGGTTCATCTGTCCTCACCCTGTGGGTGGCCACCTTCCTGCTGTCCTCAGAAAGGGTCCTAACCTTTGTGTGTGTCCGGGTCCTAACCTCTTCTTAGAGACCCCTCACTCCCACTGAATGACCCCATTTAAGCTTTTAACCTTTAAAGACCCTATCTCCAAGTGTAGTGCCATTCCCAACTCCTGGGGACTCCTATATAAATTTGTGGGGAACACAACGCAGCCTGGAACACCTCCCCTGACTGTGAGGGGACAGGGGCCTTTGGGGGTCCATACACTGTGACCTGTGGCATCCTCCACAGCCTCCCACTGGTGGCAGAGACCTCTGGGCCCAGGGCTCCCAGGCACCTCTGAGAACCCTCATGCACTGTCTCACTCGGGTCTCCAGCGGGCAGAGCTCTGCTCAGACGTCACCTAAAGTCCTGTCTTAGAACTCACTTTCCAGCCCCTGTGACCTCCGTGGTGCTTAGCACCACCAGCCTGGATTGGGTACATATACTTGCTTACTTGTTTTTTGTCCCTGTCCCCTGCTCAAATGCCAACCCCATAAAATCAGAAGGTTAATTTTGCCCCAGCTATCCCCCAGCACCTAAAATAACACCGGGGACATGGGCTGGGGGGAAGAGGAAGGAGCAGGTGGAGCAAGGGTGACTTTTACAGTAATGAAACCATTCCGTGCAACTGTGATGGTGGATGCGCGTCATCGTGCAGACCAGTGGACCGAGTGAGGCACAGAGAGAACCTCGAGGTGAATGCAGATGCTGGTTGATGGCAGCGCCTCAGTGTTGGTTCATCCACATGACGAGGGCACGGCACCAGCTGCTCACAGCTGAGCTGAGTGGGAGCCGGGGGAAGGAACGAGCTCTGTGCTTTCTGCTGTTGTTCTCTAAGCCTTAGCCTCATCAGAACTCATCAGTGAAGACTGCACGTAGTAGGTACCCTGTCAACTCGTGCATAACAGAGTCCCCTGGTCAGCCTCAGTTCGTGGAGGTTTGCTCTGGCCCTAGTGGAGTACGTGGCACAGCCCTCCGTAGGGTGCAGCACCAGCAGAAGGACACGGGATAGCCCCTGAGCAGCACACCAAACCCAGTGGCCCTGTGATTCCTCATTCCGAAGCTCCTTACGCTGCCTGCACGGGGGCCCGGTGCCGTTGCCACCTGCAGAGACCCTGACAACCCCAGCTGCAGGAATCCCCACACTTAAGAAAGCAGGAGCCGGCCCTGAAGGAGGAGGAGGAGAATGATGGGTGCCCTCCCTTCCATTAGGGTTCAGATGTGAGCTGTCCCCAAACACTCGTGTGCGAGGCAGTGCTTGAAGCTTGAGGTGACTGGGTTGTGAGAGCCTCAACCTGATCAGCAAATCAGTCCCCAGGGAGTGACGGGGTAACCAGGCAGGTAGGATGTGGCTGGAAGAGGCGGATTGCTGGGGGTGGATTGGGGGGATGGAT